>MU107783.1:0-40395 GCA_012274485.2 Sinapis alba | reverse complement strand
AGAAACAGGAATCAGAGCTCTTCCACACCAATACATTCAACCACTCGAAGAACGTCTCATCAACAAGTTCGTCAACGAAACAGACGAGGCCATTCCCATCATCGACATGTCAAGCCCCGACGAGGACAAACTCGCTGAAGCTGTCTGTGACGCTGCTGAGAGATGGGGTTTCTTTCAAGTGATCAACCATGGAGTTCCTATGGATGTTCTTGACAACGTGAAGGCCGCTACTCATAGGTTCTTTAATCTCCCTGTAGAGGAGAAGAGTAAGTTCACGAAGGAGAATTCTTTGTCGAGGAATGTTAGGTTTGGGACGAGTTTTAGTCCTCGTGCAGAGAAAGCTCTTGAGTGGAAAGATTATCTTAGTCTCTTCTTTGTCTCGGAGGATGAAGCTGAACAGTACTGGCCGAATGTTTGCAAGTGAGTTCAAAAGTCTAAATATTTCTCTGTTTTAGTTACTGATTCATATAGATTTTGGCGTTTGGAATCAGTTCGGATTGCGTTTTTGGATTTTCGGGTTTAACTCACTAGGTTTGGATTGGGTTTGGTTCATAATGATTCAGATTCAGATATATTTATAACTCTATCTAGGAGCTATTTTCTATCTGATTTACTTTCGTTTTCGGTGAATAATACTTATTTTAAAATTTCATATAAAAACATGAAATAGTTTCAAAAAAATATGAACTTGAGTATATGAGATAATTATATAAGATATTAGATATCGATACTAAATCGATTTTTTAAGTTTTTTGGATTACTCAGATTTTTTTATTTTTGGATTTTTGAATTATTTATACAGGTTCAGTTAATAATACTATGTTCGGATATATTTTATACTACCCTACATTATATACTCAGATATTTTTATGGCTTGTCGTATACGGATTCAGGTTTTCTCGTTCGGGTTCAATTTAGATCTTGGGGTTCAGGTTCTTTAATATCATATATATAATTCTTGATTTTGATTTTAGGAACGAAACTCTAGAGTACATGAACAAGTCCAAGACAATGGTGAGGAAGCTTTTAGAGTATTTAGCGAAGAATCTCAATGTAAAAGAGCTAGACGAGACCAAAGAGTCACTCTTCATGGGTTCCATTCGAATCAACCTCAACTACTATCCCATCTGTCCTAACCCTGACCTAACCGTTGGCGTTGGTCGCCACTCAGACGTCTCTTCCCTCACCATTCTCTTACAAGACCAGATCGGTGGCCTCCACGTGCGTTCTCTAACGTCAGGGAACTGGGTTCACGTGCCCCCGGTTCCTGGATCCTTTGTGGTCAACATAGGAGACGCCATGCAGATCTTGAGCAATGGTCGGTACAAGAGCGTGGAGCATCGTGTCTTAGCTAACGGTAGCAACAACAGAATCTCTGTTCCTATCTTTGTAAATCCCAAACCAGAGTCTGTGATCGGTCCTCTTCCTGAGGTGATCGCAAATGGAGAGGAGCCGGTTTATAGAGACGTTGTGTACTCTGATTACGTCAGATACTTCTTCAGGAAGGCACATGATGGAAAGAAAACCGTTGATTTTGCCAAGATACGATCATAAACGGACCTAAAAGGAGTTTGATTTCTTGTTTTGTTACATGTTTGTGTGTAAGAGAGAAAAATATATGATGTCTTCTTGGAACTCTGTTCAGTACTGAGTTGTATAACTATCACTAACAATACAGTTTCATTTTTTACCAGAGACCTACGTGTTACACAAGAAAGAACTTACACTGAGTCTTGTCTGACGAGAATATGCTATGTTTAATTTCTTATCATAAGTCATGATCTTCTTCAAGTTTTGGACGTTGTTCTCAGTTAACATTGTCAGCATCTTGATTGAATTCAAAGATCTTCTTGTCCCTAAAGTAATTGATCAAGAAGTACCAACCAACTGAGCCTACCGTCATTAAACCGCAAATGAGGTAGACAATCTTAGTAGCAAACACAATGATCAACATGAGAAACGCTGAAGGTACCAGGCACATAATCACCAGCCCTGGTATATTCATCGGGACACGGTAAGGTCTCTTCATCTCAGGTAGCTTCTTTCTTAACCAAAGGAAAGACGCAAACTCTAGGTACATCCCTAACGTGTACAAAAAGTTAGCCGAGGAGATGATGTCAGTGAAGTTCATGTAGGACAATCCGAGAGACATGAGAGCTGAGAGTAGAATCCCAACCCAAGGAGTGTTGAACCATTTAGATCTTACCCCAAAGAACTTAGGTAGGAACCCTAGTTCCGCCATACCCTCCAGCTGATAAGCACTACTGCTTAACTGAGCTTCAAAGAGTCCTATACTTGATAAGACAGCGCCGATCTCAATCCATATCTTCAGCCATGTTCCTGCTATCATCTCAGCTGCTTCGGCGTGAAACCCTGTTTCCCATCTGCTCTGATCCACCGAGACAGCACCAGTGACAGCGAGAAGAGGGATCAAGTAAGCTACACAAGTGAAGATCACCGCCACAAGTAGCGCCAAGGGGAACGTCTTCTGAGGGTTATCAACTTCCCCTGCAAGAGTACTGACATTGTCCCAGAAGTTCAAGTTCCAGAAGAGTGTGTTGAAATAGAGATTCCAATCTTTTTGCTTGCTTCCCAAGCTACCCCAACGGTGAGGTTGGATCTTAGGGATTGCTATTGCCGACATGACAAGGAAAGGTGATAGAGACACTAAGCCGAGAACAACAGCTGCGTAACCGACAATAGCTAGGCCAGTGTAGTTTAGGAAAGATAAGACCACCGTTGATGTGAATATGCAGACGTTTCGTGGCCATCCTGATTCAAGAACAGGGAATAGCTTCTCCAAGTAAGTGACACAGAGTACAGGAAAGGAAGCAACATTGATCACACCACTGAGGTACTTCAACGAACCCATCATCGAGCCTACGAAAGCTCCAAAAGCTCGATGTGCCCATATCACAAACCCTCCGTTGCCTAAGACAATATTCAACCAAACTCAGAAAGTAGTTTCCTTGTACAAGAAGTAACCTTTAGAATTAGTGGTTTGAAAGTCGGATGAGATTGACTATAATGTTCAGACCACAACACACGCACTGTTTTTTAAAAATCTCATTTTTGATAGGAGCGGCTCAAAAATTCTATATTCATAAAATCAAAAGTTTAAACCCTTGAAATTTATATATTTATCTAAAGTTTAATAATTAGTTACAGAAATATTAATTATTTTAAATAAATTTAGTGATGAAAAAATTAAATAAATTTAAATTATTTTTGAATTCTATTCTGTTTAAAATTTTAGCATTTTTTATAAAATTATAGCATTTTTATAAAATTAAATAAATTTAAAATTTTATCATTTTTGGATTTGATTATACCTGGAAACGTGGTGGAGAGTTCTGCGGTAATAAGGGCTTCAGGGACACTCCATATGAAAGGGAAAATGAGGAAACCAAGAATCGCTAGAAGCGGTCCAGCCGCTTGAACCGCCGGTTCTTCACCAAACGGCCCACCAGCGACTTCGAAGTAAATAAGGAAAATCAAAGGGACCAAAGTCAGTTTCTTTGCGGTTGAATCGGTTGTTGTTACTGGTAGCTCGTGGCTCGCTCTTGATGTTTCTGTTGTTGCCATTAATGTTTTTCTTATTCTCTAATTGGATTCAGATCAAGGAATCTTTATATATTGTTCCAGAATACAAAACTACAACGTGTTAGTGTTGCATAATCAGTTAGACATATCAGACCGAAGCTTAGCTGAATATTTGGAACCATCCAAACTCAATGTGTTTTGTTCTTATATCATAAAAAAAATAATTTTTATTATTCTTTTTGGTGATAGATCAATCAGTACTCCACGTTTATCGCTGGGATCAAAGAGAAAGGGTTAGAGTTATTTCCGGTGAAGTATGACTTATAATAGTAGTTTAGTGGCTTCACCACCCATCTTCCACCTACTCCGGCTCGTACTAGTGTTCATACAAAAGTTAAAAATACACTGAATATTCATCAACATATGCAAAGTATTATAGTCTCTAGTATCTACGTTTTAGGGTGCATAGTATAGTCCCTTAAGACATCATTATTGGTGGAACTAGGAAAAGTCTCTTAAGTTTTGTTTTTTTTTTTTTTTTTTTTTTTCGGTAAAGATTAAGGGACAGCCAGACAGTCCTTAGATAAGGGATTTTCCCAAATTTTCTTCTTCGGTCTCCGTGCGTCCCCCCTTAAGGGATGACCAATAAATTTGATCAAAAAAAAAACAGAACATTCATAAACGGAAGTGATCTTGGCTATGATCTTGAACTTGAAGTTTTGTTTTTTTGTTGCTAAAGTTGAACTTGAGGTTGAACCATGGAATTGGATACTACAAAAGAAGTTTATAAAAGAAGAACTTGTCGCTTGGTTTTGATGCGGTAGAAAACTATTATTAGAAATATATTAGAAGTTAATAATATTTATCAAGATTTATGTATTGAGAGATGTCAACGTTTCACGGCGGACACGGTGACACCAACCAAAAGTAAACTACACCAAACACCTTTGATAATGACCACCAAACCTATACATCTATCATCATCATAAGTCATAACGGGCTGACTATAAAAACGACTTGGAAGTACCCTCGTAGACCGAAACGAAAGGAAAAGGACGACACATTATATTGACCCATATATATTTAGCAACCAATAATGCACTGCCACGTTACAAAGCTGATAAACAAATGTTCAATTAACTGTGGCAAATTTCTCAAACTAATATCATGTTGACATAAATTAACATAAAATGAGTACAATAGAAAAACAACGGATACTTTCTTTCTTTTCTTTTTGCTAAACGTATACTTTCCATTTACTCATGATGTATATTTTTACAACTTAATAAGTGTTTAACCCAGACGAATCCAACTCAAATGAAATTTAATTTAATCCAATAAGTATTTTACTTTGTGATATACAAACAATAAAAACTAATTCTAGTTCAAAATTATTTGTTTTCCAGAACTTAAAAAAAAAAAAAGAACAGACAAAACCAAAATTTAACAACTTAACATCTTTATAATATTTTTTCTTAGTTTTTTGTATGATTAGATCGATATATGAATAAAGTAAGAATTAAGACTTTTTTTTTCTCTTTAACTTTAATCCGGCCAGCGAATACGACTTATGGCGCAAAAAATATTCAAATATTGACCCATGTTTTCTTGTGGCAAATATAATAACATATATAGAAGCCATCTTCATGTACTCTTTAGTCTATATAATACATCAACGAGAAATAAAACAAATACCACACCACAATCCATAAAAATGGCAAAGCTCATCCTCATCATCACCTCCCTAATCCTCCTTCTCGCAGCTGTTGTCTCCGCAGGAAAGGGCCAACACTTTGGCAAAACCATTAGCCGGAAACACCTCGGACTCCGTAAGGAGAAACTCACTTTCTTCCGTGTCTACTGGCACGACATTCAAAGCGGCTCAAACCCTAGTTCGGTCATGCTCAGACCTCCTCTCTCCAACTCCTCCTTCTTCGGAGCAGTCACTATGATCGATAACCGTTTAACCACGGAGGTCTCGGTAAACTCGACTTTGGTAGGCCAGGCTCAAGGGATGTACGCTGGTGCGGGACAACACGATGCGTCTGCGCTTATGGTGATGAACTTCGCGTTCAAGACAGGTAAGTATAACGGAAGTACGATCTCGATTCTTGGTCGAAACGCGGTGTTCACAAAGGTTAGGGAGATGCCGGTGATTGGAGGAAGTGGATTGTTCCGGTTCGCTAGAGGTTATGTCGAGGCTAGGACTAAGTGGTTGGACGTAAAGACAGGAGATGCTACTGTTGAGTACAGCTGTTATGTTTTGCATTATTGACGATGTGATGATTGTAATTTGTATGTCTCTCTTTTTTAATGTTCTTAAAAATTGCTATGTTTGGGTCCGGATATGTTGTTGTCTTTATGTTGGTTTGAGAGATACATGATTGTTTTGAGGGTATTTAAGTCTATTTCGAAATCATGTTATTTTTTTTTGTTCACGTGATACTTTGATACATAAAAACGTAGATGACATTTTAAAGAGGTTAGTCTTGAAATTTATCGGATTTTTCTTTTCTTTTTTGTGAAGGGAAATTTATCGGATTTAAAATAATTATAAATGAATGTTTAAAGGGATGATCAATACATCTATTTTATTTCACGATTTGGAAGTCAAACGGTTTATGCATTAATTATTTAAATTTTGGAATCGAGACAAATGTTTAATTTCGACCGACTTTAAGACCATGATTAACCATGAATTCTTAAGATGAGGTTCTTAGTGGAAGTTAAGAAATTATTTCTTAATTTTTAACAAAAAAAAAAAAGTTAAGAACCGATTAATCATGTTCTAATGTTAGGTATTACTGTCTCACACAAGAGTTTGGTGTAATTGAGCTTTTCAACCTGCCGATGTTGAATTTTCCAAGTCGCTAGCTAGCAGCCTAATTAAAGACAACTCATAACTCTGATTGGAATCAACTATCCTGACGTTGCGAACTAGCGTACATCAACTGGTTTCACACTTTCACAAACAATCCAACAAATCTCAGTTGTTGTGATCTTAACGTCTAATCACAAGTGTCTAACAGTCCAGCTGATATATTAAGCTCGAGAGCTACATGTTATCGTGTGTTTCTCACTAGTAATGTACAAAATTACAAATGAGTGTGTATATATAAGTGCAAATCATCAAACTATGCAAGTAACACTCTAACAAACTTATATAACCACCTCAATCTAGCAAACCACCAATGATAGGATGAGGGCCTTCTCATATTATTTTTGGGTCATATTCAAAAAATATTAATAATATATTTAACAATATAACAAAGTAGTTTTAACAGTTCATATATTTATATATATATATATATATGATATTTCTTTTGAAAATATAAACTCTTAATTTAATAGTATGTCTAAAACTTTAAAGTTTTATATCATAATTTATATATTTATGTTTAAAATTTTGATTTTTTTATATATTTGGCTCGGACTCTGTTCGACCGTTCCACTTGCACGTGCTGTTAGATGGTTCTGAATAGGATAAACCAATATTTTTTTCTAGGATGAAGAATCAAATGCTCACACCGTCACACGCCTTAGAGCATGATTAAAGGAGGGTTCTTAGCGGGGGTTCTTAACGGAATTTAAGAACCAGTTCTTAATTTTAACAAAGGAAAAGTTAAGAACCGGCTCTTAAATAAGATATTTAAGAGCTGGTTCTTAACTTTTCCTTTGTTAAAGTTAAGAACCGGTTCTTAACTTCCGCTAAAAACCCCCGCTAAGAACCCACCTTTAATCATGGTCTTATTCTTCTATATATACACACACATGACACACTCGTTAAGTATAGCACAAAAGTTCCATCTACATATGCAAATAACCACAAGCATGACAAAGCTCATCATTATCCTCGCCGCACAAATCATCCTCCTCGCCGCAGTTGCTTCCGCTGGAGACTTCGCAAGAACTACGTACCAAAAACATCCCATCATCAATAAAATGGAGAAACTAACCCATCTCCGGTTCTATTGGCATGACTCGTTAAAGGGTCGAAACCCTAGCTCCGTCATGATCCAACAGCCCGTCTTGAACTCCACCTTATTCGGATCCATCACCATGACGGACGACCCATTAACAACAGATGTGCCAAAGAACTCGACAGTGGTGGGACATGCACAAGGGATCTACGCAGGAGCGGCACAAGGAGAGATTGGCTACTTGATGGTGCTGAATGTTGCTTTCATGACAGGGAAGTACAATGGGAGTACCATTGCGGTTCTTGGTCGGAACACGCCGTACTCGAAGGTTAGGGAAATGCCGGTGGTCGGAGGAAGTGGAATGTTCCGGTTCGCTAGTGGTTATGTTGAGGCTCGGACCAAGTTGGCTGATTACGAGTCCGGTGTTGCCACAGTTGAGTACAACTGCTACGTCTGGCACTACTGATATAATAATTATGGCTGCATTGTTAATTATGTTTTCATAAAGTAACATTTGCATTAAACGAGTGTTGTTGTTTGGGTTTGTCGCATGTCCTGTTGCATGGTCTCAATCTGATCGTTGTGCTGTGAGGTTTGTTATTGTCTTTTAATAAAACTTAATTAGTAAAATATTGTAATGGTTTGATTTCATCTACAAAATGAATAAATGTCACTGTTTCTGCATGAAACATACCATTTGGGTCAAATAAGTGCCAAAAAGGCCAATACTCCATGCTAAAAATGATTTGAAAATCATCAATATACTAGAGTACATCAAGTGGTTTCATACTTCACAATCAATCCAAAAAATCTCAGTTGTTATGATTCTAACCTCTAATCACAAGTGCCCAACAGTCCAAAACTGATATATTTGAGCTCAAGAGCTACGTGTTATAGTGTGTTTCTCACTAATAATGTACAAAATGACAAATGCGTTTTATATACAAGTGCTAATTATCAAACCATGTAACTAACACTCCAACACTTATATAACCACCTCAATCTACCAAACCACCAATAATTTTTTTCACTGGGATGAAGAATCTTTTGCATATAACACATCCACATCGTCACATGCCTTCTTCTCCCATTTATACCTGACACCCTCGTTAAATATAGAACAAAACTTCATCTATTTTCAAATAACCTCAAAAATGACAAAGCTCATCATCCTCGCTGCACAAATCCTCCTCGCCACAGTTGCTTTCAGGGAGGATCTAGAGACATTTTTAATTAGGGGCACAAAGTTATAAATAAAATAAATAAATTTTGAACCGGGGCACTTTATCTATTTTTTCACTAAACTATGAAAAAATTTACCAAATTAATTCAGAATAGTTAAGAAAAAACAAAAAAAAAACAGCCCGTCTTGAACTCCACCTTATTTGGATCGATCACCATGACGGACGGCCCATTAACAACAGATGAGCTAAGGAACTATACCGTGGTGGGCCAGGCTCAAGGGATCTACGCTGGAGCGGCCCAAGGAGAGGTTGGCTTCTTGATGGTGCTGAATTTTGCTTTCAAGATAGAAGTACAATGGAGTACGATCACGTACGGTTCTTGGTCGGAACACGTTGCTCTCGAAGGTTAGCTAGGGAAATGCCGGTGGTCGGAGGAAGTGGAATGTTCCGGTTCGCTAGTGGTTATGTTGAGACTCGGACCAAGTTGCTTGACTACAAGATGATCAGTGAGGCCAATGTTGAGTACAACTGTTACGTCATTGCACTATATAATTATTGTTGCATTGTCAAATTATGATTTCATTACTAATAAAATAACATCTGCATTTAGTGAGTGTTGTTGTTTGGGCTTGTTGCATGTCCCGTTGTATGGTCTGATCGTTGTGACGTGCGTGTTGTTACTCTATTTTTAATAAAACGTAAATAGTAATATATTTTGATACTGTAGTGGTTTGAATTCATATACAAAATAAATAAAAACGCGTTGTTTCTGCATGAAACAGACCATTTGGTTCAAAATAAGTGGCACAGAAGCCTACATTCCACGTTAAATGATTCGAAAACATCACCAATAATTATATAGTGATTACTGATTACATTACTGGGGCTACATATCAAATAAAATAGAATGAGTAGCCTAATCACTAACTAATCAAAACCTTAATACATATATTTCCTCTGTTTCAAATTGTAAGTAATTTTATTTAAAAGCACCAATAATCAATTAAGAAATTGGTCACACGTTAAAAATATTATTTAATATACAACTTCAAACAGTTATAAGAAGTCTACAAGTTGTATTAAAATGTTAAGAGTTACTTTATATATATTGTGAAACAAAACTTTTCTCTGTTAAAACTAATTATAATATGTAACATAGGAATTAGGAAGTATGTATTTTGTTACTAAGAAGAATTCTGATATAAATATTTCCCCCCAAATGAGATACTATTTATGCATTTTTAAGCTACGTATATATTTTTGTTTGAAAAGGAAAAATATTCAGAACAGTAAAAACATACATACATATTCATATTTAGAAACTAACCACATTTTTTAGTCCAAAAAAAAAAAAAAAAAAAAAAAACTAACCACATTTTAATTTCTTAACAAAACGTAGGCTCTTTTCAAAAAAAAAAATCTTAACAAAAACGTGAACGGTTGTTTGCATTAATCACAGGTCTCACGGACCGTTAAGTTTTATTACATCTTTCCCTCTCTAATTATTAGGTTTTTTACTTCAAACATAAAATAATTTATTTCATTTTCCATTTATTTTATTTTTTCACAAAGAGTCTTGTAGTTGCAAATTAATAAGCTGACGTGGGATAAATACCGCCTTTTTTCCATCGCCTCTCTCCATCATCCCACAACCTTTTCTCTCTTCATCGCAACCGCACCGGCGAAAACCCTAATCTCCCAAATCGAAAAACTTTCTCACCGGACAATCGATCTCCGGTTCTATCTCAAACCGCTTTCCAAGTCCGACATGAGCCAGACTGTTGTCTTGGGAGGACTATAATGATCGGACTCTCGCTGTCCCGTCTCGATTGCATGGAGTTTGAGCTATGCCGGAGCTTCGCCGTGGAGTCCGCCGTGGCCGTGTTACTGACGCTGCAGCTCTGAATCAACAGCCTACAGAGAAGAAACAAATCAAAAAGGCTGCAGAAGCCGCCGCGGAGAGGCAGAGGCCGAGGACGAGGTTAGCGGCGAGGAAGTTGAAAGAGGAAGATAAGGTGAAGCTTCCGGTGGTGGAAGAAGAGGAGAAGGAAGTTATGGCGATTGGTAACGATAGTGGTGGCTCTAACAAGGCGGCTGCACAGGAAGAAGAAGGAAACACTGCTCCTTTCCCTGAAAGGGTAAAGCTTTATGCTGTTGGAGACAATCTTTTTTCATGCATAGTGACTAACGGTTATTCTGTCTCTTTGTCAGGTCCAAGTTGGAGGGTCACCGATCTATAAGGTTGAGAGAAAGCTAGGGAAGGGTGGTTTTGGACAAGTGTTTGTGGGACGGCGTATTAGTGGTGGTAATGAACGTAGTGCAGGAGCTAGCATCTTGGAGGTAATTAGATGCAAATTCATTTTATCCTTTGGATCATATTGTTACCGTTCTCACATTTCCATTTTTTTCTTAATAAATAGGTTGCTCTGAAGTTTGAGCATCGAACCAGCAAGGGATGCAACTATGGTCCTCCACATGAGTGGCAAGTGTACAAGTGGGTGTTTGATTCTCTCTTCTTTCTTACTATGTTTGTAATATTCTATGAGTTGAAATGTGAAAGCAACATTTTTCTTTTGTTGTGTGAGCAGCACCTTGGGTGGTAGTCATGGAGTCCCTAGAGTACATTTTAAAGGGAGGCAAGGAGACTATTACGTTATGGTATTGGATTCCTCCCTTCCACTTCTCTCCTTTCTACTTTTTCTCTTGTTAGTATCATTGATGGTATATCCTCTCTTTTTTTGGCCTTAGGTTATGGACATACTCGGGCCAAGCTTATGGGATATATGGAATACTTCAGGGCAAGCGTGAGTATTCAGTACACATCCGTGGAGAGTTCTTGTCTCTTTATTAATAGATAACTAATGTAGTTTTCGATATATGAATATCCAGAATTAATTTGGTTTCTCGCATTAAAAATCCAGTGTGACAATCCTAACGATTCTTTTCCCTTTCTCTTTACAGAATGTCCTCAGAAATGGTAGCTTGCATTGCAGTTGAATCACTATCCATCCTTGAAAAGATGCATGCCAAAGGGTTTGTACTTGAGCTTTTTCTGTTTTCGCATTTATCTTGGTTGACTGAGGCTCCTTCTTACATCTGTTTGAGCCTCTGCACCTCTAAGTTACTATGTTTCATCTTTGTTTACTAGCCTAACAAAGTCATGATTTGCTTCGCTTTCAGTTATGTGCATGGAGATGTTAAGCCAGAAAATTTCTTACTCGGCCAGCCTTCAACGTCTCAAGAGAAAAAGCTGTTTCTTGTTGATTTGGGACTAGGTTGGTTGATTTCATTCTCTCTGTGTCTGTGTTTTCGTTACGTGCTTGTTTACATTTCTCATCGTATTATCAAACTATTCAGCAACTAAGTGGAGAGAAGGTGGTGGTAGCGGACAACATGTTGAATATGATCAACGTCCCGATATGTTCAGGTAAGAACTTTCCAACTGTTACTCTGATTTCTATATTCCCTCTTATTACTCTCTTCTTGAATATTTCTCTCCTTAATTTTGTAGGGGGACAGTTAGATACGCAAGTGCACATGCTCACTTAGGAAGAACTGCTAGTAGAAGGGATGATCTCGAATCATTGGCATATACACTGATCTTCCTTCACCGAGGTAGATTGCCATGGCAAGGATATCAGGTACTGCAGACCTATCTGTTTGTTTTGTAGAATGATGTTATATAGCATGCTTCTTTCTCTGCTAATCATTTATCTTGCTCAATTTTCAGGGCGATAACAAGTCATTCCTCGTTTGCAAAAAGAAGATGGCAACATCGCCTGATATGCTTTGTTGTTTCTGTCCCCCTCCTTTCAAGCAATTTCTTGAGATCGTGGTAAATATGAAATTTGACGAGGAACCCAACTATGGGAAGTTGGTATCTCTGTTTCAAGAGCTCTTGGGGGAAAATCCGGCAATAAGGCCCATAAACACAGAGGGTGCTCAGAAGGTGGTGTTTTCATCATGTATATCTATGCTTTTCTTTCCTATTAAGTACTCACCTGGGAGTTGTTGTTTGACGTATAGTCTTTGTTTTCTTTTGTGGTAGATCATCTTTCAAGTTGGACAGAAGCGAGGTAGGTTGAGCATTGGGGAAGAAGAAGAAGATGCCCCTAGGAAAAAAGTTCGTCTAGGAGTCCCTGCAACGCAATGGATATCGATTTACAATGCCAGGCAACCAATGAAGCAGAGGTAAAATGTCTTTTGATTTTCCACTGCTTCCAGCGGGAAGTCAAAGTTTCTGACGGGAATCCGTTCTTTAATTCTTGGCTTCAATGTGTCTACAGTGAAAACTCTGGACTAACAATCTACTTGTGCAAGCAGGTATCATTATAATGTGGCTGATTCAAGACTGGTACAGCATATTGAGAGAGGTACCGCAGATGGTTTGTTAATAAGCTGTGTATCATCATGTTCGAATCTATGGGCATTAATAATGGATGCTGGAACTGGCTTCACAAACCAAGTCTACGAACTCTCTCCTGTCTTCTTGCATAAGGTTGGTCCAATGTTTCTTCGTTAATTAATTATTCTTAGGTCTGTGTTTTGTCAAGATGATCTTGTGTGAGAATAAACTCTGTTCTGTTTCAGGAATGGATAATGGAACAGTGGGAGAAGAATTACTACATAAGTTCTATTGCTGGTGCAGCCAATGGAAGCTCCTTAGTGGTCATGTCAAAAGGTAACATTTCCTGCTTTCATAAAAACGTTAATGTGCTGTCTTTCGAATATGTGGATGTTTGCCAATGACTATGGCTAACATGAGAACCATTGATGGCTTATTCGATGTTTTGTTTTGAAATTGGGTATTGAAGGCACGGCGTATACACAGCAGTCATACAAAGTAAGCGATTCATTTCCATTCAAGTGGATAAACAAGAAGTGGAGAGAAGGCTTCCATGTAACCTCTATGGCAACAGCTGGAACCCGATGGGGTGTTGTTATGTCCCGCAATTCTGGCTACAGTGAACAGGTTAGATTTCAATGCTTCTTCATGTGATGTCTTTCTTCCCCTTTGGACTTATCGTTTTGATTTATGTTTCATAAATTCACCATCTCTCTTTGTGCAAAAAAAAAAATCCACCATCTCTCTCTTCAGGTTGTTGAACTGGATTTTCTGTATCCGAGTGAAGGCATCCACAGGCGGTGGGATGGTGGATTCAGAATCACATCAACAGCAGCCACAACCGATCAAGCTGCTCTAATCCTAAGCATCCCACGGCGTAGGCTGGTCGATGAGACACAAGAGACATTGCGTACTTCTCAATTCCCCAGCACACATGTCAAGGTGAGTAGAGTTTAAGATTACTTTCTCTCTTCCCATGAATATACCTGAGATCTTGTGCCTTGTTTTACCTTTTGTTGTGCAGGAAAAATGGGGGAAGAATCTCTACCTTGCATCATTAAGCTATGGCCGAACTGTATCTTAAAACTTTAAAAGCGTCTATTGTGAAAGTAGTGAGACATATCACCTATTTAACTAGACATTTCCCTTTCAAAACTGCTATTTATTTTTGTACCAAGAGGTTTATTTTGTTGCAAGTATAATATACTAGAGGATTCGCAACCAAAAATAGACTGTATTCTTCAATGTTCTCTCCATACACGACCTGAAATCTTCAACTTGAGTTCCTTGCTGTTGGTATTGTCGGCACAGAAGAACAAAGCCAACTTGCGAGTGATGATTAAGCCGTCTTGGCTGTCACGGACCGTCTTGTGACTGTCACGAATGCTTCTAGGCACGCCTTGCCATGTCATCTTCCTGCCATTGCCGTTGATCTCCAACGTGTAGCTGAAGCTCGTCGCTTCCTCTTCATCTCCCATGAACTGCATGAAAGCTATGTACATGGGTGTCTTCTTTAAGTGGAATGCTTCAAAGTATAAGCAGAATTGTCGACCGTAACAATCCAGAAGCTGCGTTGTTTTGTGTGGGTAAGAGAATTAACAAAGCGGCAGAATAATTTGAAGTAGTCTATGAGCTTTAACTTACAGTTAACATCCAAGTAGCATGATGAAGATGTTTAGGATTATGATGAACATATCGATGACTGAAACTTCTCCCATCATGCATTTCAACATGATGATCATTCCTTAGATGCTGAAGCAGCCACTGAATATTTCCTGTGGCTGTACACTTGGATCCAGAATAGGGACAATTATACGGTTTTTCCTTATCATTGTTGAGCTCTCCGGTGTAGTCACTGGAACACTGTAATAAGTTGTGCTAGTTACAGTGTCTTATCATCCTCGTATCTAAACAGATTTGTATACATACCTGGTAGATTGTAGAAGAAATCTGATTTGTACAAACCGGATAATCAAGCAACTCATGGACCTGAGATTCAATCTGAAGGTGATTGATTCGAGGTTCCATTAGAATTCATGAAATCAAAAGGCAAGTGATGGATTGAAAGAGGAGAAATGTGTATGAATGTAGGTTTTGTTATGTATGTAAGTATGTACTGATGTAGAATAAACCACATACATACGTTTACGTTGTTTAAAGTTTCAGCTTTGAATGATTGAAGACAACGTGAAGTAAATGGTGAAATATAAGAGTTGGCTCCGTAGATTGCGTGAAAGAGCTTGATTTTAGGAGAGAAAATAATACAAACAAAAAACCATATAGTATATGACTTGTGATTGAAACTAACAATTTAGTCAAGGTTCTTGGTAACACGACACCATGAGTTGTCATACTATGTATCCAATTGGATCTTGCAAGTTGTAAGTAACCATCAGTTTTCAGATGCCATGTGGACAAAAGACTCTTAGCCAAATCAAATTATTGCATTTTATTATAACCAAAAGGCAATACTGATTGATCTTTTAATCAGTCATGGTTAAAAAACAAAAGACATTGCATGAGAACAAAACAAATTCCAAATACAAAAATCTTGTTGTCTGACATTGTTATTAATGTAAATTTTGGAAATTGTTCTCATTCACTGTTTAACTAAAGGCAAAATGGAATTTTGAAAACGAGAGAACTTAACATTATTTTATAAATATTTCATAATATTGGTATCAACAAAATGAACCAAAAACAAACTAAATTCACAGACATTTATTTACTTAATATAAATAAACTAGAGTAACAGAAAACAACTGAACATATAATTACATAAAACTCTTAATATTAGTAGTGAGATTTAAGACTACAATACTAGTCTTTTCATCATATCCATATAATACTCTTGAACACTTGAAACACACTAGCAAAACACTTTTTGCATGTAAATCATCACACAACTCTCAGAGATGTCAAAGGAGGAGTATCTCCTCTACCAAATCCCCTGTCTAAGATTCGATAAAACGGGTTACATAAAACATGGGCCTACCAAATAAGGCCCATTGGGTTATTACTTAATATTAATGTAGAGTATCACCGTTGTATATATAATATGATAAAAAGTGGAGGATGAAGATATGTTACATGTCATTATTGACATAACCAAATAGGCCCATATACAAAGTGGTGAAATGTTGAAGATAAAGGAGAACATGCAAATGTTAATGATGTAGGGTCATTGTCTCTCCATTTTATCGCACTATGAAAACAGTGACATTTCGCTTCGATTCATATAATGTTGTTTCACATGCCCTTTCAACATCTCTCTACTCACATGTCATTTACTTTGTGATCCCAATTCTGTGATAAACCAAACATAAAAGATCTCAAACCTCTTATCATCTTTCGGTCAATCTCTTTATATATTTCTCAAAAAAAAAATCTCTTTATATACTCTGGTTTCTGATATACCAAACAGAAGGTAATAAAGTGTAAGGTAAAATAACAATGGTTAAAAGTTAAAACCCGGTGACTTTAATTAGAACATAGGTTTCTGATCATGTGTGTTCATGCGTCTTCACGCATAGATCGTATATGATGACTGGACCAGGTGGGTTTATGCAGGTACCTGTATAAAGTGTAATCATTCTAATGCGCAGAAGTTGAAAGTATATAATTGTAATGATTGTTGAATAAGATACCTTTTCATGCTAATAGTTGTACACTTTGGTCCTGCATGGCTAAGAAAAAGGTGGTTGAAGCAACTAGTTGCTCGAAAATGGCACGTAGTGTACCTCATTTTTCATTGTTCCTACATTAGTTTTACAATCATGAACTATACCTATGGCCACGTTAACGTGTTTGCGTGTGTGTATACCGTGATGAGTACTGAACCATCTTATTGTGAAAGATTGTTGTTTCAAATTTTACTCTTTTTTCTCAAAAGGAAAAAAATTACTCTCTTTAGCTTTTTTTTAAAAATGGGTTAAATAGATAATTAAAAATGGTGGAGGTACCTGGTACAATAATTAATTACACTCACATCTGTTTATTGATTTTTACTCTAAAATGATAATAAATGTATGTTACCGTTCGGGAGAGATTTAATGCAATTTTTTCATTTGAATTGAAGAATCCATAAGCAAAATCAATACGCAACCTCGGAAGAAAACATAGTATTTATGACGGTAAAGACAGTTCATTATGTCAGTGTCATTATGAAAGTGAAAACACAAGTATAGTAGTTACAGAATCCAGGGTTCTTACGTGTTTCTGTGGGATGCACAAAAATAAATTAATTTTTAATTTATTCAAATTTAAGTTTTGCCTTGGTTTGTTTCTACTGACTGAATTAAATATGTAAGTCAGCAAGTGGGCTTTGACCCAAAAAAAAAAGTCAGTAAGTGGGATTAATTTATTTGACAAGTTCTTTTCTTCTTAAGAATTCTTAATATTGTACAATAACGTATATAGTTGTTGGCATAAAAGAAACATTAACAATTTAACAGTAATGTATACTTTCTCTCCGTTTCAAAATGTTCATGTTCTAACATTTTTATATTTATTAAAAAAACATATCAAATTTTAGTTATCAATACATTAATTTCCCTAATTAACTATTCTCTACAATTTTTAACCAATAAAATTTTAATAAATATAATTATATTTTTAGAAGTTTACAATTTACAATTAATAAAAATATTAAAAATGTAAAAAAAGTATATTTTAAAAATATTTTTTTTTCTTTTTAGGATCTTTTTGGAACTGAGAAAATAGTTATTAATAGTTATTTGGGTGGTAGTGTGACAGGAGGAGACTGATTGAAGCTATGACGGCATTGGCCGCCGTTGATGATGCGTCTCGCGACGGTGACAGAGCTAACTTCATAGAGCGTCTGGGACCCATATGACCATATCCTTAGAAGTGTGTGACACTGAACGAAACTAAACGTTAACTAATCAAAACTACATTGATACAAACAAACTAAAGCCCCTAAATCATTAGAATAATTATTCAAGTAAACTTTTATACAGAGATATCGTGGGATCATGCATCGTGGAATTTTTTTTTATATATATAAAAGAGGACCACAGGATCTAAGGATTATAATTTTTTAAAAAATTGTAATAAGGAAAAGAGTAAAAAATTGTGAAATTAGAGAAAAAATGATTAGAGGGGCTGGTTGGGGTTGGACGGGTCCACGAGGGTTTACTACATGACACCGAGCCTGAACTGGCAACCTGTGATTGTGCTCTGTTCATTACTTACACATACTTTGGACCATTTCCTTTTTGTTTCGTCTCTTACACATTAACAGACTTTTAATTATCTTCTTTATTTTCTATATAATCCGATCCGATTGATTCCCCCTTTTACTCTGAATTCATGCAAAGTTTTTTACATGTATTATTATAAAGAAGATCTGCGGCCTTAATTATATTTGAATGGTTCTTAAATAATATAAGATCAACGTAATAAATTATATTAACATTCAGCATCTAAGAATATAAATTTAAAAAAGCATTTGACAAGTTTTGTCGGCTGGTGTCTACGTACTTGTTTAGAAAACCACGGTTAAAGATGAGACTGCTTTTTTTTGAGAGAGATTAATTAATAACTCTACTATTCCCCACAAAATCTAAGTATCTTTCATAAAATTTGAATTTTCACTTTTCATATCATAAATCCTTAGTTCAAATTAGACCCATGAAGGTCTAAAGGCTTCCCAAAGGCAAACTAAAGTAATCGGGAGTTGGGACCAATCCTCTACTTAGTCCAAATACAACGGCCGATATGCTTGTTTAAAAGACTAAGTTACTCATCGTATAAAATATAGTCCCAAAATTATAGACCAACATATTTGTGGAACAATTGAGAAATTCTCAATTTTTACAGTTTAAGATTAGTTTTTTTTTTTTAATTTCTCCAAAAAGAAAAAATCTCCAAATGCAGTAGTTTGGTCAATGATAAACTGATAAAACTAAAACAATTTTTCTATACCCAATGTTTTGGATTAAAACTTTTAGCTGAAATCATTCAAAGTCAAATTAAATCATATTATTAATAAGATTATTTATTTTTAAGAAGGGTAAAGACTGGAAAATCCTAGTAATAACTAATAAGCAGAGGAGAGCTTGATTAATAGTAGAGTACTAGAAAGATAGTAAGTTTGTTGTTGTTACTAGTAAGCTAAAATCTTGGGTATCTTTCAGAATCTTGTGAGCTTTTTTTATCTCTGAGTGTTTTACATTAAGAGTCACTTTCTAAGTCTTTATTACAGTATAAGACACATTTGACTCCTAACACACTTTCTTAACTGATCCCATTCTTTACTAACTAAAACATAACTAAAAGACTAACTAGTAGGACCCACTTCTATTTATTTCTCTTTCTCTTTCAGTTTTCTTTCTTTTTTATTTTTTCTGCATTTTTTCACGATTGATTTTGTAAACCCAAAAATAAGTAGTCATGCAAATTCTCAAAAACTTTCATCGCAGCCAATTATGAACCCATGGCGAATCCAAGTTTTCAGCAAACAATTGCTCCTTTTGTTCAACTTGGCAGTCAATGGCCCAGAAAATTTTCATTAAACTAGAAAAAATGTGGTTAAATGAGAAAAAGCTTAATTTTTTTTTAAAAAAAAATTGATAATTTTTTTAAATTTTGGTGATTTTGGCTAAAAAACAAGTTTAATATAAGTTTCATCGTTCTAATGATACATTTTGTTAAGTTTTTGATGAAATCTAATGAAACTTGAATATTCTTTGTGTATATATAAGTAAGGATAACATGTATAGTTTTTGTGGACAACATGTTTGTCTATGCCATATAATGGATACATGTATACATCGAAGTTCAATAAACGTTTGTGGTTGGTGTACACAAGAACAAGTGTACACATGGATGAAAAAGGTGCCCGTGGAGAATATGATTGTATCCATGTGTACACCCCTGAAACAATATCCATGTGTACACCGATGTAATGATATTCATATATACACAAAAATATAAATCTTTCAACATATAGCAGTACTGATCTACTCCATTGCAAATTTATTTATTATTTTTTATTCAAATATTTTCTACATTGAGAACAATTTAAAACATTATTATAAATTAGATCACATATTTTATTAATGGGATGGGTGGATATTGTTTAAACTAACTATCTATATAGTGAGTGAAATAAGTGTACACAAGAAAATATGTGCGTATAAAGAGGGTGTGTACATGTGGACAATAAAGAGAGTGTGTACATATGGACATTGGAGATCAATAACTTGTGGATAGCAATATAACCATATATATATATATATATATATATTATGACTTTAAAAATTTGATTGATTTATGTTAGATAGTTGTATGTTGTATCACTAAGATGTAGTTCGTGTTGGATGAATGGACTGAATCTTTGTGAGAACAATACTCACAGGTACACATGAGAACAATATCCACGTGTATACCTAAATACAATATCCACATGTACATGATATCCATATATACACACTATCAACGTAAACAAACATGGTATTCATATGTACACAATCATCATGATTAGTTCAGTTCATATAATTGTTTTGATCGAGAAGTCCAAATCGAGAAGGGAAAACACGAGGCATCATATTCGGCTTTAAGATTCACGAAGGAATTATCAGAGATTAAATGGAGAATCCCAAAGATGGTGGAAACCATGAAGATACAAAAAAAACAANCAGGTACACATGAGAACAATATCCACGTGTATACCTAAATACAATATCCACATGTACATGATATCCATATATACACACTATCAACGTAAACAAACATGGTATTCATATGTACACAATCATCATGATTAGTTCAGTTCATATAATTGTTTTGATCGAGAAGTCCAAATCGAGAAGGGAAAACACGAGGCATCATATTCGGCTTTAAGATTCACGAAGGAATTATCAGAGATTAAATGGAGAATCCCAAAGATGGTGGAAACCATGAAGATACAAAAAAAATAATTTCCTTGCAATCAAGCATTTGCTTTCCATCTTCATTAATTTTGATTTAAATTGAATAAGTCAACTCGGTAATTAGAAACTGTTACAAAGGCTTTATTTTGGTTCTGGGTTTGAGGCTACGAAAAAAAGGTGAATGAGAGAAAGATGAGTAAAAAAATCTAAACTAAGAGATGGAAAACAGCTGTCGTGAGTCAGATCTATAATTTTGGTTACTTTAATATTTACTCTAATTAATTTAGTTGGACTTTTTATGGGATTTGATTGGCAAAAGTGTCTCGATAGACATAAGTGACCTATTATGTTATTAAAAGTCAAAATGTGACTTAGACTGTAATATATTCTTTATCTCTTCAACAAAGTACAGTTCTTCTTGCTCTCTTTCTGGAACTGCAATCTCAAATGAATCGAGTACTGAAGAGAGGGAAGCAGGAGAAACCTGTAGTATCTGATGGTGCTCAAAATGTCATCGTTGCTGTTAAAGCGTCTAGGGAGATTCCAAAGGCAGCTTTGATTTGGGCTTTGACTCATGTTGTTCACCCTGGAGATTGCATTACCCTCATTGTTGTTGTTGTCCCTTCTCACAACTCAGGTATGTTGATTGAAGCTTCTCCTTGTTTTGCTCTGTTTATACTTATCTCATTTGCTTTCTGATGAATGTGTAGGAAGAAAGCTTTGGGGTTTCACTAGGAGTTTCCCTATGTTTGCTGGTGACTGTGCAAGTGGTCACCGGAAATCACATTCTATAGCACTACCAGAGATAAAGAGTCATCTCACTAACACTTGTTCCCATATGATTCTCCAGCTTCATGATGTCTATGATCCTAATAAGGTTTGCTCAGTCTCTAGGCAGCTATGATGATCTCTTGAAAGCGATCTCTTGAAAGCATCACATGTCTCTCACGCTTCTATTTTATAGATAAATGTGAAGATTAAGATTGTTTCTGGATCACCCTGCGGAGCAGTTGCTGCTGAGTTGAAGAAAGCACAAGCAAACTGGGTCGTACTAGACAAGTGATAATCTTACTTTCATCATATACGATGGCTTGATCAGTTACATATGCTTCCACCAACTTACATGGTGCCATGTGTTTTGTTTTACAGACACCTCAAGGAAGAAGAAAAACGGTGTATGGATGAGTTGCAATGTAACATTGCGGTGATGAAGCGTACTCATGCCAAAATTCTGCGCTTAAACTTGGTTGGATCGCCTAGGAAGGATGCTGAGAAAAAGTTTCCAGAAGCAGCATCTGAAAACACACACACAAAAGGATCGTTAGATTCTATTAGAGGACTGCCTGTAACTCCTACTAGCAGCCCTGAGCTAGGGACACCATTCACAAGTACAGAAGCTGGGACTTCATCAGTGTCAAGCTCTGACCATGGAACCTCACCTTTCTTCACTTTGGGAATGAGTGGGTACATGAAGAAGGATGGTGCATTAGTCATCAAGGAGAATGATGATGATTCAGGCTCTGAAACAGAGAGTGAAAGTCAATCCTTAGCGTCAACTAGTATGAGATTCCAACCATGGATATCAGAATATATTAGCACTCATCGCCATTCATCTCAAGAGGTGCTTGATAAGTTCTCTAAACTGGATGTAGAGGTTGAGTTGTCTTCTCGAAATGCTCCTCCTGGTCCACCTCCTCTCTGTTCTATCTGCCAGCACAAGGCGCCAGTATTTGGTAAACCACCGAGAGTGTTCTCGTATGCCGAGTTAGAGCTTGCAACATGTGGCTTTTCACGGGCTAACTTCTTGGCTGAAGGTGGATATGGATCTGTTCATCGAGGTATACTACCAGAAGGGCAAGTAGTTGCAGTAAAGCAACACAAACTAGCAAGTTATCAAGGAGATGTAGAGTTTTGCTCCGAAGTGGAAGTTCTCAGCTGTGCTCAGCACAGAAACGTTGTTATGCTGATTGGTTTCTGCATTGAAGACAGCAGACGGCTCTTGGTTTATGAATACATATGCAATGGTTCACTTGACTCCCATCTATACGGTAACGTTGCCTTCCATTTGTGCTTCTTTTGGGAGAAACTGTTTGTTTGCTCAGTATCAAGCTCTTATACAGGTCGCAAAAGGGAGACACTGGAATGGTCCGCACGGCAAAAGATTGCTGTTGGAGCTGCAAGAGGTCTTCGGTATCTACACGAAGAATGCAGAGTTGGTTGTATTGTCCATAGAGACATGCGTCCTAACAACATCCTCATCACTCATGATAATGAGCCACTGGTATATATTAACATGGCCTTTGCTCGTTCCTTGTAACAATACATGTCTCAAACCTAAGTCACTTCTCTTTTAAACTCTATCAGGTTGGAGACTTCGGTCTAGCGAGATGGCAGCCTGATGGGGAGCTAGGTGTAGAAACAAGAGTGATAGGAACGTTTGGGTGAGAACATCAACGAAAGCTATCCTTTACTTACTGAAACTTGAACGATCTTTCTCTTGCTAAAGGCAATGTACTTTGTTGTTGTGCAGCTATTTAGCTCCAGAGTATGCTCAAAGCGGACAGATCACGGAAAAAGCAGATGTCTACTCGTTTGGGGTTGTTTTAGTTGAGCTAGTCACTGGGCGCAAAGCCATTGACATTACTATGCCGAAAGGCCAGCAATGCCTCACTGAATGGGTAATGAATTCACATGCTAAACTGTACAGCAAAGTAATACTACTGATGCTCGTTGACTGTTGTATTTCAGGCACGTCCGCTACTAGAAGAATATGCGGTGGAGGAACTTATAGATCACAGGCTTGGGGACCGTTTTGTAGAAAGTGAGGTCATTTGTATGATTCATGCAGCTTCGTTGTGCATACGTAGAGACCCACATTTGAGGCCACGCATGTCTCAGGTAATCAAAACTAACCCTTGAAGTCACTCTCTTCAGTGTCAGGATGATGGCAATATGCTAAAAAAACGTTTGGTCAATGATGAAGGTGCTGCGTATACTGGAAGGAGATATGATCATGGATGGGAACTACGCATCAACTCCAGGTTCAGAGGGAAACGGGCGGTTCTTGGCAGATCAATACAGCAGCTGTCAGCTAACGAATGATGAGTCAGGCATGTTCAGTGAAACACCAGTACAAGCTTTACGGAAGAGGGAAAGAGGTCAGAGGCTGGAACTAAACCATAACAAACAGTACTAAGATTAAGATATTTAAGTAAAATCACATAACTGTATCTTTTGAAAAGTTTAGTTGGTAATGTGGTCCTAAGCTGGGAAGAAAGCTATTTTGACCCCTTTTTTGTTTGTTTGTTTGTATAGTGGGGTAAGATGCAAACACGGTTGGTAAAAATGTTATCAAGAGGTTTGAAGTTGTTTTTGGTACAAGTTAGTTATACAACAAGAGGCTTTGTCTTCTTTTGATTTTGAATTATTGGTTTTGGAGTGTGGACAGAGGGAGAGAGGAACAAGTCTATATGGAAGTAACACACAGTAAGGGACTATTTAAAGGTTAGATAGCTAACTGGTTGAATGATTTAGATTTCGATTATACTTACACTAGCAGATGGCGGTTTGCTATCTTGATCAGAGTCCACTTGGCTGTTCACATTAGTCTTCTGCTTTTGACAAGAGAGATAAGTATATATACACACGTGGCCTTTCTTTTCTTCGGGAGTTTGATCTATACAAAGAGTTGATCTTGCTTGAGGATCGAACTTCACACCCCGAATTTAATTAATCAATGGCATAAAAAGAGAGAAGGATGTTGTTAGGACCGAGACCTCATATAACGGTCCAATCCTTCTGAAACCGGTCCTTCTCTACCCGAAGACGATAACGTCTCGCAGACCGAGACCTCATGCTCCCCTCTGTCGTAGTTCACATACACCGATTTCTTCTCCTGGAGTGCGTCGGAGGTCTTCGCCGCTCGAGGACGATAGGCGCCAGAAGATTCCGGCGGAGTGATGAGCTGAGTAACCGTTGCCATTGGAGCAGACGCGGGGAAAGGAGGGAGGATAAAGTGATAGCATCACTTCGGTTCGAATTGGTTTTGTATTTGGTTTTTTAAAATGTCCGGTTTGTGCTCTCTCTCTCACTCACTCGCTCGTTTTTTTAGAATTTTGAGAATTTGTTAAAATCAAAGAAAATCAAAAGGCTATAGCTCACAAAAACAAGGAGGTGGTGTTCACTCTCTAGAGGTGAAAGTGGGCAATCTTAAAATGTGTTTTTATACCATTAAATTTATTTATTTTCAAAAAAAAATTTCATATATATGATTATATCATTACATTCTAATAGTTAGAAACTCTATTTAACAATTTTGAACACTTTGAAATTTCTAAATATGTTGATCTAGGAACAACAATACTATTTTTGACATCATGATGTTTTATGCATTTTAATAGAAACTGCATGTGGTTTTGTTTTATTCTTAACATCGTGATGTTTTATACATTTTTAATGGAACTGCATGTAGTTTTGTCGTTTAATTTCAGGAATGGAGGATTCATCTCTTCATTTACTTCAACAGGCTAACACAGGAGTGTGAACTGAGTCTTTGTTCAGTCATCTCGTGACACAGATCCCATGTCACAAACATTCACATGTATCATCACTTCGTCACTTGCTTCTCTATGTCGAGAAACAAAGAAAGGAACTGTTGTAATGTAAATTTAACCTCAACATGGGACACAAAGTGAAACACTCACTTTGAGTCACCAGCTCGATCAAAGTGAAACACTCACAAAGTGCAATAGAGTAAAAGCTCCCCCACAAGCATTGACCTTTCTTTCTTTGTTCTGTTTTGCGCCTGAGACATTCTCTGCAGTTATCTCATTGTTAAATTTATGTTATGTTTTTCTTTCTCTCAAATGAAACATTTTTAAGTCTTGAAGTACAAGCAATGTCTACAAGAGTCAATCATCCTTCAATAGTATAAATAATGCGTTACTTTTAATCAAGGTTGTAGATTTATTAAGTAGCGTAGATTGAGACGTGAAAGAAAACGAAGTGAAGAAGTAGATCTAGTCACTCCTGCTTAACTCTCTGGTCTAATGTAATGTTAATGATAATATTTAAAATTTAAACCTTGTACTGTCTCTCTTAATTAACTAACAAACTCTGGTATGTTTCTGTTTATCACTTGTCGTTATTCGATTAATATTTTAATAAAAAAAGAAACCCCCTATTATCTTTTGAAATGTAATCGCCTAGTGCTACTCTTTATGCTACTTCCGACCAAAAAAAAAGGGTTGCTCATTGTTTATTAACATAGATATGTGGAGCTGCTTGTTAATTTTATTATACTTTTGATTCCTTAGACAATTATTCCACTTCTCAAGATGGGATTATAATGAAAAAACAGAGTAAATAAAGTGATGAAAGAAGAGCATAAATATTTAGAGATATGGACAGATAGATAGATAGATATCACTTACCAAACCAGTAAAGAAAATGTTTGATAGAGATGCAAGATGCCTTATGTCTCATCCAGCTCTCACGCCTCATAACATCCTTATCACCTCCAACACCCTCTCACTCTCTTCTATCGAGACCCTGAAACCGGAACAGTCTCTAACATCATCCCTGACGCCAGCCCTTCCGAGCCAGACAGATTTGGTGAAGAACCTGACACATGTGATCAAGGGCGGTACCAGTTTGTGGATATTGTTCCGTCCACATCTGATATCATATTCGAAAAATGCACTTGGTGTGGAAAATGTTTCCAAGGTGATTGGTTCTATCGTTGTTTGATATGTAGCTTTTGCTTGGATCTCCCTTGTGCGGAGAGACTTCCACCTCTTACTGTTGCAAACCCAAAAGGTCATCACCACTCACTTCTCTTCTTGCCTCGACCATTGTTAGTTCCATGTGATGCTTGTGGGTTGGTGGATGTGCGGGAACCAAGTTATGCTTGTTTCCAATGTAACTACATGGCTCATCAAAGTTGCATCGACTTACCCCGAGTCATCAAGATTACGCGCCACCCACACCGTCTCCATTATATTCCATACCGGTCACCACTGAGTTTCTCATGCCGGATTTGCTACAAAGATGTTGACATCAAATATGGACAATATTCTTGTAATCAAGAAGATTGTTCTTATGTAGTCCACTCTAGATGTGCCATGCATGTGAATGTATGGGATGGGACGGATCTGGAATGGCAACCAGAAGATTCCAATGAAGAAGACATTGCATCTTTCAAGAACCTAGGCAATGGCGTTATAGATCATTTTGGTCATGAACATCTTTTGGAGCTCAAGAAGCACGATGGTGTTGGAGACACAGATAAGCAATGTGACGCATGTGTATTTTCTATTGTTTCTCCCCAATTATTCTACCATTGCGAGAGATGTGATTACTCTCTCCACGAGGTATGTGCTGGTCTACCACGAAAGCTGGATCATGCATTGCACAACCACACTCTCCCCCAAACAACTACTCTTACATGACTTGTTCTGTTTGTTTCCGAGCATCCACTGGTTTCAGGTACAGATGCTCTAAAGAGGGTTGCAGTTTTTTTTCAGCAGATGTTCGATGCATCTCAGTGAAAGAGTGTTTCATCCACAAAAGCCATGATGATGGCCATCCCGTTTTCTTATCAACATCATACAGCGGGGAAGATGTGATCCTTTGTAAAGGTTGCAAGAAAAGATGTTTGGGGTCTCATCTACACTGTGCGGTATGCGAATACGCTCTGTGTTATCCATGTGCTACCATTCCAGATGAGTTACACTACGAGTACGACAAGCATCCACTCACCCTTTCCTACGGCGAAGAAAAAAGCAGCAGCGCTGATGATGTCTACTGGTGCAAGTTTCAAACAATCAAACTCCAATTCAAAGAGAGCATTGATTTTAAATTCTGGTTTTGTTTGAACATTGGCTTCAAGAGAACATACACTCATAAGAATTGGGAAATTCTTCCTAGCGAACCGGCCAACCCAGGAATTGAGAACGCAATCAACTTCGATTGAGAGCAATAAGCCGGTTTACCACCTCCGATACACTCCAATCCTTCTGAAACCGAAGACGATAACGTCTCGCGATATCCGCTTTCCTGAACCCGCTGACCCGGACCGAGACCTCATGCTCCCCTCTGTCGTAGAGGTCTTCGCCGCTCGAGGACGATAGGCGCCAGAAGATTCCGGCGGAGTGATGAGCTGAGTAACCGTTGCCATTGGAGCAGACGCGGGGAAAGGAAGGAGGATCTACGGTGGATAAAGTGATAGATAGCATCACTTCGGTTCGAATTGGTTTTTAAAAAAGTCCGGTTTGTGCTCTCTCACTCACTCGCTCGTTTTTTTAGAATTTTGAGAATTTGTTAAAATCAAAGAAAATCAAAAGGCTATAGCTCACAAAAACATGGAGGTGGTGCTCACTCTCTAGAGGTGAGAGTGGGCAATCTTAAAATGTATTTTTATACCATTAAATTTATTTATTTTCAAAAAAAAATTTCAGATATATGATTATATCATCACATTCTAATAGTTAGAAACTCCATTTAACAATTTTGAACACTTTGATCTAGGAACAACAATACTATTTTTGACATCATGATGTTTTATGCATTTTAATGGAAACTACGTGTAGTTTTGTTCTATTCTTGACATCGTGATGTTTTATGCATATTTTAATGGAACTGCATGTAGTTTTGTCGTTTTCAAGAATGAATTCATCTCTTCATTAGTGTAAACTGAGTAAAATAAATCTTTGTTCTCAGTCATCTCGTACTTCTAAAATGTAGATAGAACGGTAGAAACCTATGTAATCAATTGACAAAAAAAAAATCAAACTTGAGGGCTAAAGAATGATGAATTCACTTTAAGCAGAGATTCTTAAGCTAATTCGTTTAATAATGCAACCTTAGTAAGAGAGTGAATAGACTAAAAGTGAGTCAGTGATCATCTAAACGAGAGAGACTATTCAAATGATATTCTTATGGCAGTGAAATAAAGCAAACTTCAAAACCAAAATATGCTATAGCGTCTACCAAAGGAGCTGAACAGTATTACTTCGAGCCTATCTTGCATATGGATGGTATCGACTACTACTGCTACTATAACCCCTCCCATATGGACCACCTGCTCCTCCAGATTCAAAGGCCCAACCATATCCACCGTAGCCTTCCCCTCCTCCACGACCATATCCACCACTAGGTCCATAACCCTCACCACCAAACCCGCTCCCATAGGGTCCAAAACGACTAGAATAGCCAAGGGGTGGTTCTTATTGAGTTAGTAATATGATAGAGATGGTCAATTTGTATATATATCTTTGAAACATCGTCTCCGGCAAAAAAAAAACATTTGTATATTCGGTTTTACTTTTGTTTCCCGCTACTGTCTTTTTCCATTTTTTAATGACAGCAAAAAAAAAAAGATTTTGTTGACAGTGGGATTTGAACCCACGCCCTTTCGGACCAGAACCTTAATCTGGCGCCTTAGACCAACTCGGCCATATCAACTTTGTTGCACTGTAAGCCATTCATATAGTGTTTTTTATCTATGTGGATTGTGAAATCGCAGTATAGAACAAAGTTGACGGAAGAGAATATACATAGACAGAGGTCAAAGACGGATCCAATTTGCATGCCACGGTGTCACTGATGAGTAACAGCTTAGTAGGAATCTGAGAAATAGCAATGAAGACAAGCGCATAAGATTTTAATTATAAACCGTATAACAATCATTGATTGGCTTTCTGTTTTAGTACAAGAGACAGAATATGAAAAGCCTTAGTTCATTCATCTCATACAGACATGTAGCAACAAATTGCTCAATCAATCACTTCATGTATCTGTGTAGGAACTTTCTGTGGAAGTCATTCCTGATTGTATCATTGATGAAGCGCTTAGGTGCTTTCATTTCCCCACGTGCCTGATTCTTGAATACCACATCATCATCCCACCTGCAAAAGAGTAGAAAACAATTAGATAAGAGTATGATCCCATGATTGATTCATGACTAAACAAAGATATTCAAAGGTGGTGCTAACCTCCTTTTGACACTAAATGAAGTTGGAGTGTTGTTTAGCAGTGGGTTTCCTTTGAGAAGCTCTTCCTCTTTGGCGTTTAGCTCTTCCATCTGCTGCTGCTTTTCCTGGAAAAACGTGTATGAAATTAATACATACATTAGAACACATTGTCCCAAGACATAACTTCCTTGTGTCAAATGTGTTCAGAAAGAAAAATACTATCCTAAGCCATTCTTAAATAGTAATCTGAGCAGAAATATCATAAAATACTTACCTTCCTAAGCCTCTCCTCCACCCTTTCTCTCTTTATCTGGTCTAGTTCAGCCATGAGGGCTTCAGTGTCGTCCTCGTCATCATCATCGCTTTCGTCATCACTAACAAAGACAAAAATAAATCGTAAGATAATTTCCAAGGAACTGGAGAATTAGGAGCACGTAACGTAAGCCAGGACTTCGTTATACATTTTCCACATAATCAATTGCATTTACCAAAATTACGTCCAACATGAAACAGCTAAGCTCTAGTTACCAACCTTGATTCTTAGCCAAATTTAAAGCACAAAGAAATACAGAAGTGCAAAGAGGAAGAGACAAGAATAGGTTACCTATCATCATCGCTTTTGATATCAACATCAGAGTCATCAGCATCTACACTGCGAGGAACAATGCGATCTTCAGGGTCCCTTTTAGAGCCTAAAATCAAGGATAGTTAGAAGACATATGATCAAACTATATGCATTCTATGACATAAACAACAATAAGAATTAAAAAAAGTGACTCTCTAACCTTCCAGTAATAGCTGATTCCCTCTCCTGCGGTCTCTATCATCTAACAATGAAACAATACCTCATTAACAAAACCATAGCGAAAAGGCTTTGAAATCAATAAAATCTTTAAGATACCACTGAAAGACTTGTCTTTGGAAGAGAAATGTCTCCTCTCACGCTCTTCAAGCTCATCACGAAGATTCTTCTTCTCCACTTCCTCTTTAGTGTGTTGCCCTTCCCTCCTGCCCAAACAACAAAACAAGAATCAAGCCCTATAAGATCAAAATCTCTTCCACATACTATCAATACTCAAAGCCACAACAAAGAGCCCGATAACAAACAAGCCACGAAAGCTTCCGATCTCAGCAACCTAAAAGACACTAAGTACATAAACCTTTTCTTCGATACTCAATTGCATGTAATCGGATCTGCGTCGAATCGAAAATCTCACCTTGGCTTTAAGGTTGTATGAGCAGCGACATCACGGGACGAATACTTCTGAGATGCGCCGAATATTCGACACCACCTTGCTCGTTACCTCCCTTAGCCGGAGCCCACGTTGGCTGAGCTGCAGTCGTCATCTTCGAGGAAAGAAAACCCTAATTCCCAATTAGAGAGACGATCAAATCAAAATCGAGATGAGTGACGAGATTGACTCGGGCGAGTTAGTTACGAGAGAGAAGAAGTGAAAAAGAAACAAGTCTGCTATTTATAGACGCGTTTTCTGTAGTGAGAAACGCTTCGCCGTTTGAACGACTATAAAACGACGGGTTGTGTAATTGTCTAAGACTACTGATCAGATTCATTAAAAGTTTAGAGAAAACTATAGTTAAATGGGCTCGAAGCCCATAGCATATTGTTTTAATCGGCCTAAATATTAAGTCCACCCTCAATCATATTATTTCTCTTCTCGTTTTTTTTCCAAAAATTTTCGAGGTTCTGTCACTTTTTGATCAAAAATAAAGAAAGGTTTTGTCACTTCATCTCCTTATTTCATACGTTACGATACATAACAAAATCTGTGATCAATTTCCGATATGGCGAATAACCCCTTATAAAGATGTTATAGATTCTATTATGAAGATGAACATGCATACAATAGCACAAATTATATAATAAAATCCCAACTTCGTAATCTTTGGTGGAGATATTTTATCGTCATTTCACACAATTCACTAGATGTTCTTTTGAGCTAGTGTCGTGTACCACTGCAAGCTATGTGCCACGCCTGTAGATTTAAAATCAAAAGTTGCCTAGTTAGATGGTACACAATTAACTTATCCAGACCCGACAACATACCATAGTCTTGTAGGAGTACCCACATGCCCCAAGAGATTGATCAAAAGCTCGGTATGGCTTAACCAAGAAAACTTGAAACCGGCAATTAGACCCAGCTGAAAAGTTTCACTTTTGGTAGTAATTGGACTTAGAGCAAAGATTATCGGGGGAGAGGGAGGGTCCACAAAAAGGTAAAAACCGGTTGCAGAATAGCTAAAATAAAAATCAATTGTGGGAGAGAATTTTGTACTTTTTGTGGGCTCCACTGATACATGGCGGTTCATGATTGATCTCTTATTTTATTTTATTTTATTTTTTATTTTTTTTAAAAAAAAAAAAATAGACAAAATAATAATAATAATAAGAAACCCTTTAAAGTTTCACCGTTAATCATACTCTTATTTCTAACTATCTATTGATCCTCTTTAATAGATATGTGATACTCTAATGAGAATCAAACATGTGCTACTTTATACATCAAATAGGTGATCCAATAATTTTATCCACTAGACCAACTTGTTGGTGATCAGTTCAAAGATTAGTCATGAGTATCAGGAATGTTTGGTCCATCATCCTTCCAGTTCACAGCACCCACAGGCTTCAAGGAAAAAAGTACTGATTACTCTTACCTCACCTCTCATTCTCTAATCATTTGCTTTTTGTGGTTGCCCAACTTCACCACCTCCCTTAACCCCTTTTCACTAAAACTTTTTGCTATATAGTTTTCAGTTAAAAAAAACAAGACAAAAGTTGAGCTATGCACCATAGCTTCCTTTTACTTACTTGAAAACAATTGCATCTATTTACTTTTTCATCAATCTTTCCATATAAACTCAAACAATAGCATCTGAATGCATGATCTTTCCCAAAAATACTGATTTGCTTTGCACGTTTACGAGTCTTGTGACATCTTTTACGAATATACATTTCCCGGCATTTTACAAAATATTTATGATCTTTGTTGGCTTTAGATTTTTGAGCATTATTGAGCATATGATTGTATTTGTTGAATTTGATCATTTTCCTCACAATATTAATTGGACCCACTTAAATCGAAGAGAGCTTGATTGTTTATAATATTACAACTTGATTCTTTTTTTTTTGTTTGGTTTCGTTATCCACTGATTGAGTTTACTGTTCCTTTTACATGACTTCTTTCAATTTTACTTTATTTTAATTTGGATTTTTTGGTATGTGTAAATAGCTCCATGATTGATTGATACACTCTTTAATTCATTCCTTGTTAGGAATTATACAATCATGCAAACCCAGATGCATAAAGTCGTTTGTTCGGAATACTTACAAACATGTTGCAATCACAGCCTAATATCAGCATATAACTTGAGATAAATTGACCCGTTTATATAGTCATCTCATTTTCTCTCATACATGTATATATATGATCACGAGTGGAGATGTTATGTTGTGTCAAGATCGTATAGTCTATTACTAGTCGATGGATTTTCCGCTCTAAGTCATTTTCTTAAACTTAATTATTATAAGCGAAAGAATGTATATATGTATAATATCATATACAATCGAGTACCTAATATTCATTATACATACACTTCAAATATCTTATCCTTGCTTGTTTGATACATGTAACATTATTAAACTCTTCTTTCCGGTTTGCTCACTTTCTGTTGATTAATGGGTTTCATCAATTGAAATTAGTTAAATACTTATATCACATGTTTTCGTTTTAAATACCAACCTATATCGAGATGAATAGAGAAAAAATAGATGGGAAACGGTTAAAACCTAGTGACTAGAAGATTCTAATCAAAGCTTCAATGGAACATCATTTTGAAAATATCCAAATTAATTATTATTTTTGAGACTGGTGGTGGATATGTAGGATAGTGGGAAACTTAAAAAAAAAAAGTAAAGCATGGAACTCTAAAAACTAAAAGCGAAGATGAGAGAATCTATAATTGAGTCTTTAAAGCAAAACTATATCCGCTTTTTTATAGTTTAGATTCGATTATTCGTTGATAATTGTTCCACTATTTGCATATGGATAGAAGGATAATGTGCTTATATGTACACACTGACTCAGCTTTTTTTGAGATTATATTTTTAATTAATTAAATCTGTAACTATTATTGTAAACAAATAAACAATCTAAAATAAAAGTTGATATCAAACTTGTGGTAAATTTGAAAATTTCTGATTCAACATTTTGACGTTAACTTAACATTATTATTGATTATAAACAGTAGTGAGTACCTAAAGTTTGTGAAACTGTGATTTTAGAGTTAGATACTACCATATTCAATGAAATAAATGTAGTAATATAGTGATACATTTTATTTAGCTTTCAGAGCAATGGTAACATAATCCGTTAGATGTTCCCCTAGTTTACAGTTTCATACGGTTCATGCTATGGGATCATCGCATCAGATGTTTTATACGCCACCTTATGTTTCATCTTGGTGGATCTAAAAGTTCTCAGATCAAGAAATCAAACATTTTGATATAAAAATATCAACGGCCAAAAGATCAGAATTCATGAATAAAGCCATCAAATATCATATTATATTTTAGTTAAAAATTCATAATATGCAAAAATACACGTGTGCGTAGCAGCATTGTTCCGGATACTATCGGGTGCAGACAACGCATAGCTAATAATGTATATAGTACATCAGTCTAGGATATAGAATTAATAATAGAGATCGATATGATACGTGTATGGACTATTTATATGTGCATATAGTCATACATTGATCATGATATCAATCGTACTTACTAAATTGTTCTCTAGTTGTATATTGCATGCATTTCTCTAATGATGAGCTCCTTTTTTTTGCATAACATAAAGAGTAATACCACTAAATGACATTTTCTCAAATATAACTATTGCATGCTTTTTTCAACTAGAGTACATTTTATGTGTGGTTTCAAAACGTTGTAGAACATTATTATCCAAGGTCTTTAAGAGAGTCTCTTGTTTAGGTTCCACTGACACGTGTCGACCCGCAATTGATTCGATTTTTTTTAAAAAAAAAAAAGAAAAAAAAAAAAATAAGAAACCCAAAAAAAAGATTTTGGGTTAAAAATGCTCTTATGTTGATTTACTCGATGACACATTGTTTTGAACAGTTATGTGATATCAAATACACCAATATTTTTTTATTTTATTTGTAATTAAAATACAAATTGAGGAGATTCCATTAAAATATATACTCTTTTTTTCGTATCTACCATTAAGAAAGATTCCATTAAAAGAGATACTCAAAGTACAGAGGGTCTAGAAAACTCGCTCTATATGACCTTAATTATTGCATGCGTTTAAACTTAAACATAACTAACTTAACTAGAAATCAAACAACGATTAATTGCCTTTTAGCTTCGATTCTAAGCTCTTCCTTCATCTTTCTAATGAACTCATCGAACCTCTTGTTCATCTCTTCCTCCGTCACCACTCCCACATTATCTTCATCTTCTTTAAATCCGCCATGAATATCACATTCTTCCTCTAGATCACCATTATCTGTTAATGGCTCATCATACTCTTCTTCTTCTTTCTCTTCTTCGGTTTCTTGATCTTCTTGATCTTCTTTCTCTTCTTCGGTTTCTTGATCATTTGTAATAACTTCCTTTGCAAGAAAAGAATATATTTCTTTTTCATGCAGAGGGTAATACTCGAGCTCCAATATGGCATGGTAACTCTCGAAATCTCGGTAATCAAAGGTTTTATTGGTCTTGTTCCAACCTTCTTCTACTGGTTTTGACGTAGTAATGCACTTAACGACAAACGCTAAGAGGCCATTGCAGAGGATGAACATGTACCTCTTATCTACAGCGTGTGTTACCATCTGAATTGTGAATCTAAATAGATAAAAGTTGTGAGTGATTAAAAGAGATGAAACCCATATCAAAATTACTACCAACTTAGTAAGTTTCTTCAGAAACTCCTGTTTTATTTGATCCATCTCTCTGTTTTTTTTTTTTTTTTTTGCTTATGTGAGTGATGAAAGATAAGAAAAAGTGAAAAAGGAAGGAATGCTCAGCTTTAAAACTTAAGTGTTGTTGTGCAAAGGTTTACACTCATTGGCTTTGGTATATATAGCAGTTATTGACACAGCAGGAATCTTGGAACGATTTACCAAATCGCCCTTTTGTTCTGATTCTGCATGCCACGTGCTAAGGGTGATTTTCTCAAATCATGTTTTTTGATGCTCTATCGGATGATCATCAGGTTAGTCCGATAAAAACACATCTAGTGTTCTAATTCTGCATGCCACGTTCGTGTTTTGTCAACTAATCTTTGTTTCCTTTTGGCATATCATTGGTTTGATTCTATAGAAATGACACTTTTAAAGCTTGCCATTTCTTTATATTTAGTCTTTTATATATTTTTACTATTTTAACAACATGCAATATACTATATATATTCAGGTGATAATTGTTCTAATAGAAAAATATTTATGTCGTTGTGTGTTTGTTGCCATATATTTAAGTTTGGCAGAATATAGTTTAATACATAATTTAACAAAATGAAATAGAAGCGACTTCGAAGGATGATTGGTCTTTCAAGTTTCGATAGGGAGTGAGGTCGTGTGGACAATAATTTCCTCAGAATATGTCATTATCCTTTCTACTTGACTAACTAAAACATAATCGTGTAATACGCAATGATTGTGGAAAAAAAAATGGGCATACACATATGCAAACGTGAAGTTGAAGTCGATAAAATTATATTAAACCAAAAAAAATTCATGTCAACATAAAGCCAAACGACAATAAGGGAAAATCATATGGGTTCGTTAAAGAAATTTGGTTCACATTCATTTCACCTAATATGTAATATGTGTTGATGGCCTACTTAATGTGTAAACAACAAACCACCTGTAATATTTTATTTTCATGTTTTAAATAGAATGCAAACAAAATAAAATGAAATTAAGGGAAAATAACTAGTGTAGATATTCTAAAACTAAGTTTCTGATCTTTATAATGCTTATGGACATGCATAGATTTTATTCTTAGTTATTAGAATATCTTGAAATAACCACATATGGTAGATTTTGAAAAGAAGTTAATAGTTGGTTTATATTAATAAAGATTATAGTTTAGATTAATAGTGATTATACTTATATATCCAGACATGACTTTGATTTCAATCACCTACAATGTTTAGACTTTTGAATGCATTTTTAAAAAGCTATAGTACGTTTGATCCATAAATTTGTATAAGACATTTTCATTTTGGTCGAGATATAAAGCCTATCAATAATGGTGCCACAATGCAATTTGATACGATAACTTAAATCAAAAAGAAAATCATTCAAACCGAATATTCTCGTTCGTTAACTAGCTTTTTTATATTGGGCCATATTGCTATTTATTAATAGGCCTTTTGTTTCATTAAATGGGCTTTAAAGATCCATCAATAAAAAAGGTTCTGGATAATGGATAACTCTCGAAACGAAGCTGCGGAAGAGGAAGAGGGAGAAGAAGAATACGATCCTCTGTTTTGATATTCAATGGCGGTTTCTTCTGTAACTTCATTCGTATTACCCTCTTTCTCCAATCCCACCTCTTCGTCTTCTCCCAGACAGAAAGTCTCTCTGCTTCCATTGCTCCCATCTTCTTCTCCTCATGGCGTCAATGGCTTCTCCCTCCTTAACAAACCCTCCATCTCCTTTACGAAGAGGGTCTTCGCAGCTCCCGAAACCTTATCTCCAGAAACTCTCGATGAACCCGTCTCCGAGGTATACACATTCTATACTCTCTCTCTCTGTCTGTCTCTTTCTTGAATTCTTGATTGTGTGTAAAGACAATGCATACATGTATCGAACAGATGTCTTTTTGTCAGAATCATTAGACATATGACATCATCCTGTCGGTTTTCTACCGTATCGGCTAATAAAGCTGCTCCCTTTATGTGTTGAGTGTTGGTTCTGTTGGACTTTCATCTTCACATACTCATGTTTGTATCTGTGGTTTTGATTCAGGTTCCGAGCTCTTCCTCGATCAGTGTAGACTCGGATAAGGTATGTTCCGTTGCAGTTAGATAGGTCACTACATGAAAGTCATCATCTTTAGATGAGACTGATGTTGTGTACTCATGCAAACTGAATATTGGTTAAGTTGAGTTTGTGTTTTTTTTTTTGTAAGCAGATGGCACCAAAGCAGAAGATTAGGATCAAGCTTAGATCATACTGGGTGCCTCTAATTGAAGACTCATGCAAGCAGATACTTGACGCTGCGAGGAATACTAATGCAAAGACGATGGGTCCTGTTCCATTGCCAACCAAGAAGCGTATCTACTGTGTTCTCAAGTCTCCTCACGTTCACAAGGATGCAAGGTTCCATTTTGAGATCCGGACGCATCAGCGGATGATTGATATTCTTTACCCTACTGCTCAAACTATTGATTCCTTGATGCAACTTGATCTTCCTGCTGGTGTTGATGTCGAGGTCAAGCTCTGAGATCAATAGTACTAGAATGGTAACCAAAGAAAGCTCTTTCCTCTTCGTGTTCTGAATACACCTTAGACTAATGTGTCTAGTGAGTGAATGAAAACTGAATCTTATAGTAGATACTTATCCTCACAAAATCTTCATTAGATTAGAGTCTATCTCACAGTATCTTGATGCTTGTTCTTAACCAGTCTTTTTTTCTTCTTCATAGGTGATGGGCACTTGCCTTTGCATGAATAGACTGTTTCAGAACAACGACATTGCTTAGAACTGGTAATGAATATTCTCTTTTTTGAGAGCCTCTGTAATGAATATTCTCTGTTAATCATCCCTATTCTTAGTTGAGATGAACAAATTCACAAGTAAGCAAGTTGAAATGAATATTTTGTGTGTGTTAACTAATCGTTTTGATTGTCACTCTTATTATTAAGTTCAATATTTATTTTATTTTGTATTCTATTGGAATCTTTGTTTGAATATAAGTATGAACAGAGAAAAAACTATACAAGTTGATTTTATTAAAATGGAAGGACGTTTTGGAAGCAACTTCACTAGTTGTGAATTTATCCACATAATAGAGTTTACAATGCCTTGCTAATTTGGCATTATGCATATATATTCAGCTAACCTATATAATTAACTTGGAGAATATTACAATCATAAATACAGCAATATGTTTATTATTTTAGTCTAATAAAATGGAATGATTATTCTTTTATTCAGAATGAAGAAAGATTCCATAATAATGGGACAACAACAAAAACTAAACAACTTTTTATCCAAACATGTAATTTTATTTTGTAAATACTTTGGGACTACTCTTTTGATGCCATTTCAACGCAAGTGGCAAAAGGAAAGTTTGGACAAAGACTCGTTAAAAGAAAAAAAAAGGTACTTTACGGCCCAATGCCTATGTTTATGAACGTATCCATCCACATGACTCCATCTTGTGGTGGAATAAAGAAGCTCATGAGCCGGTTAACATGATTAGACTTGTGTGGTATCTTTGATCACTGACCATATTATAATGTCATTATTACAAGGAAATAAATAATGACTAGTAGTCATTGACTGACAAAACGCAGAGACTTTTCTACTTACTTGCAGCCCAATCTTTAACATATCTCTTTGTTTTTCTTCCCAAGAAATTTGTGCACTTAGCACTATGAGACAAGTTCCCAAATATTCTAAACTTTTAATAATGTGTTGGACTGTGTGGTGACTATTGAATAATAAGTCTACAAAAAAAACAAAAAAAAAGAAGAATAATAAGTCTACAAAATGACAGATCTAATAACTTTCTTTAAAGTATGATACTTTAAAATTTTGTCAAAAAGAATTATACTTTTGTAAACTGTTTTACTTTTTCTTTTCTCGAGTTACATTAAAGAGGATGATAATTCATTTTACGTGAAAAAATGGCAAAAAATATATGTCAAATGCTAATAATCATTCTGTAAAAAACTTACTTTGTTCATCTTATTCTAGTTTGTACACAATGATTACCATATGATAGTAATGATACTGATTGACGATTGTTAATGTATAGTATTGTTGTTATTATTCGTGTGTCAGAATTCTAACTAAAAACATATATGTAAGTGTATTCATAAAGAAAAGTGTATTCATAAAGAAGTGTATTTGTTTTCAAAAAAAAGTGTATTCATAAAGAAGTCAGACTAAACATAGTACATAACATATGAAGAAACATTGAATTTGAATCATAAATTTTACAACCACACGAAGGGCAATCAGTGGAGGATCCAGCTACCACTTAAAGGGGTGTCAAAAATTAAACAACAATAAAAAATGATTTGTAGAGAGAATTTGAATTCTGATTTTTAAGACAAGTCATTAAGCAGTTTTTACTAATACTACTATAGATTTATTATTGTTCAGTATACATTTAATAAAACACCTCATGTTTCTTAGTAGATCCGTCTCTGAAGACAACTTTATTTATAAAATAAGCAAAACTTACGTCAAACAAGTATAGCAAAGTAGTTGAAAAGTCAACATAGAAAAAATGGTCCTATCCCTGTAAGTGGATTATTAGGTAA
>MU107780.1:16414-27068 GCA_012274485.2 Sinapis alba | reverse complement strand
AGTCCTAGGTCCTTTCAGGCAGTACGGATGGCTGATTGTATCAGCCTATCAGTACGTACGGGTTATTTTTCATGTACTGATGGGACCAGTCCAAACAGTCCATGGTCTGTTGAGTTAAATCTTTCTATTCAGTACGGATAAGGACGATCATATCAGCCTATCAGTACGTATGGGTTGAGTTTTCATGGACTATGGACCAGTCTGAAAAGTCCTTGGTCCGTTGAATTAAATCCTTCAATTCAATATGGATAAGGATGATCATATCAGCCTATCAGTACGTATGTGTCAATTTTTCATGGCCTGATGGACCAAACTGGACAGTCCTTGGTCCTTCCAGGCAATACAGATGGCTAATCGTATCAGCCTATCAGTACGTATGGGTCATTTTTCAAGTACTGATGAGAACGGTCGGGACAGTCATGGTCCGTTAAGTTAAACAATTTAATTCAGTACGTATTGGTCGATTTTTCTTGGCCTCATCTTATCAGCCTATCAGTATGTATGGGTCGGTTTTTCATGGCCTGATGGACCAGTCTGGACAGTCCTTGGACCTTCCAGGCTGTTCGGATGGCTGATCGTATCAGCCTATTAGTATGTATGGGTCATTTTTCATGTACTAATGGGACCAGTCTGGACAGTCCATGGTCCGTTGAGTTAAACCCTTCAATTCAGTACAGATAAGGCTACTCATATCAGCCGATCAGTACGTATGGGTCGATATTATATGGCCTAATGGACCAGTCTTGACAGTCCTTGGTCCTTCCAGGCAGAACGGATGGCCAAACGTATCAGCCTATCAGTACGTATGGGTCATTTTTCATGTACTGGTGGGACCATTCTGGACAGTCCATGGTCCGTTGAGTTAAATCCTTCCATTCTGTACGGATAACACTGATCATATCAGCCTATCAGTACGTATGAGTCGATTTGTCATGGCCTGATGGACCAGTCTGGACATTCCTTGGTCCTTCCAGGCAGTATTGATGGCTGATCGTATCAGCCTATAAGTACATATGGGTCGTTTTTCATGTACTGATGGGACCAGTCCGGACAGTCCATGGTCCGTTGAGTTAAATCCTTCATTTCAGTACACATAAAGCTCCTCATATCAGCCTATCATTACGTATGGGTTGATTTTTCATGGCCTAATGGACCAGTCTTGACAGTCCTTGGTCCTTGGTCCTTCCAGACAGTAAAGATGGCCGAACATATTAGCCTATCAGTATGTATGGGTCATTTTTCATGTACTGATGGGACCAGTTGGGACAGTCCATGGTCTCTTGGTTTAATCCTTCCATTCAGTACAGATAAGGCTGATCATATCAGCCTATCAGTACGTATGGGTCGATTTTTCATGGCATGATGGACCAATCTAGACAGTCCTTGGTCCTTCCAGGCAGTTCGGATGGCTGATCGTATCAGCCTATCGGTATGTACTGGTCATTTTCATGTACTGATGGGACCATTCCGGACAGCCCATGGTCCGTTGAGTTAAACCCTTCAATTCAGTACAGATAAGGCTACTCATATCAGCCGATCAGTATGTATGGGTCGATATTATATGGCCTAATGAACCAGTCTTAACAGTCCTTGGTCCTTACAGGCAGTACGGATGGCCGAACGTATCAGCCTATCAGTACGTATGGGTCATTTTTCATGTACTGATCGGACCAGTCTGGACAGTCCATGGTCTCTTGAGTTAAATCCTTCCATTCAGTACAGATAAGGCTGATCATATCAGCCTATCAGTACGTATGGGTTATATTTCATGTACTGATGGGACCAGTCCAAACAGTCCATGGTACGTTAAGTTAAATCCTTCCATTCAGTACGGATATGGCTGATCATATCAGCCTATCAGTACGTATGGGTTAATTTTTCATGGCCTGATGGACCATTCTAGACAGTACGGATTGCTGATTGTATCATACTATCAGTACGTATGGGTCTTTTTTCATGTATTGACGGTAGCAGTCTAGACAGTCCATGGTCCGTTGAATAAATGCTTACATTCAGTAACGATAAAGATGATCATATACGCCTATCAGTACTTGTGGGTCGATTTTTCATGGCCGGATGGAACAGTCTAGTTAGTCCAAGGTCCTTTTAGGCAGTACGGATGGCTGATCATATCAGCCTATCAGTACGTATGGGTTATTTTTCATGTACTGATCGGACCAGTCTAAACAGTTTATGGTCTGTTGAGTTAAATCGTTCCATTCAGTACGGATAAGGACGATCATATCAGCCTATCAGTACGTATGGGTTGAGTTTTCATGGCCTGATGGACCAGTCTGGACAGTCCTTGGTCCTTCCAGGCAGTATTGATGGCTGATCGTATCAGCCTATAAGTACGTATGGGTCGTTTTTCATGTACTGATGGGACCAGTCCGGACAGTCTATGGTCCGTTGAGTTAAATCCTTCATTTCAGTACACATAAAGCTCCTCATATCAGCCTATCATTACGTATGGGTTGATTTTTTATGGCCTAATGGACCAGTCTTGACAGTCCTTGGTCCTGGTCCTTCCAGACAGTACGGATGGCCGAACATATCAGCCTATCAGTATGTATGGGTCATTTTTCATGTACTGATGGGACCAGTCGGGACAGTCCACGGTCTCTTGAGTTTAATCCTTCCATTTAGTACAGATAAGGCTGATCATATCAGCCTATCGGTACATATGGGTCGATTTTTCATGGCCTGATGGACCAGTCTAGACAGTCCTTGGTCCTTCTAGGCAGTTCGGATGGCTGATCGTATCAGCCTATCGGTATGTATGGGTCATTTTTCATGTACTGATGGGACCAGTCTGGACAGCCCATGGTCCGTTGAGTTAAACCCTTCAATTCAGTACAGATAAGGCTACTCATATCAGCCGATCAGTACGTATGGGTCGATATTATATGGCCTAATGGACCAGTCTTGACAGTCCTTGGTCCTTCCAGGCAGTACGGATGGCCAAACGTATCAGCCTATCAGTACGTATGGGTCATTTTTCATGTACTGATCGGACCAGTCTGGACAGTCCATGGTTTCTTGAGTTAAATCTTTCCATTCAGTACATATAAGGCTGATCATATCAGCCTATCAGTACGTATGGGTTATATTTCATGTACTGATGGGACCAGTCCAAACAGTCCATGGTACGTTAAGTTAAATCCTTCCATTCAGTACGGATATGGCTGATCATATCAGCCTATCAGTACGTATGGGTTAATTTTTCATGGCCTGATGGACCATTCTAGACAGTACGGATTGCTGATTGTATCAGCCTATCAGTACGTATGGGTCCTTTTTCATGTATTGATGGGAGCAGTCTAGACAGTCCATGGTGCGTTGAGTTAAATGCTTACATTCAGTAATGATAAAGATGATCATATAAGCCTATCAGTACTTGTGGGTCGATTTTTCATGGCCGGATGGACCAGTCTAGTTAGTCCTAGGTCCTTTTAGGCAGTACGGATGGCTGATCATATCAGCCTATCAGTACGTATGGGTTATTTTTCATGTACTGATCGGACCAGTCTAAACAGTCCATGGTCTGTTGAGTTAAATCGTTCCATTCAGTACGGATAAGGACGATCATATCAGCCTATCAGTACGTATGGGTTGAGTTTTCATGGACTGATTGACCAGTCTGGAAATTCCTTGGTCCGTTGAATTAAATCCTTCAATTCAATATGGATAAGGCTGATCATATCAGCCTATTAGTACGTATGGGTCAATTTTTCATGGCCTGATGGACCAAACTGGACAGTCCTTCGTCCTTCCAGGCAGTACAAATGGCTAATAGTATCAGCCTATCAGTACGTATGGGTCAATTTTTCATGGCCTGATGGACCAAACTGGACAGTCCTTGGTCCTTCCAGGCAGTACAAATGGCTAATAATATCAGCCTATCAGTACGTATGGGTCATTTTTCAAGTACTGATGGGACCGGTCCGGACAGTCATGGTCCGTTAAGTTAAATCGTTCAATTCAGTATGTATTTGTCGACTTTTCTTGGCCAGATCGTATCAGCCTATCAGTATGTATAGGTCAGTTTTTCATGGCCTGATGGACCAGTCTGGACAGTCCTTGGACCTTCCAGGCAGTTCGGATGGCTGATCGTATCAGCCTATCAGTATGTATAGGTCATTTTTCATGTACTGATGGGACCAGTCTGGACAGTCCATGGTCCGTTTAGTTAAAGGCCATGAAAAACCAACACATATGTACTGATAGGCTGATATGATCAGTTTTATCTGTACTGAATGGAAGGCTTTAACTCAACGGACAATAAACTTTCTAGACTGGTCCCATCAGTACATGAAAAATGACCCGTACGAATTGATAGGCTGATATGATCAGCTATCTGTATTGCCTGGATGGACCAAGGTCTGTCCAGACTGGTCAATCAGGCCATAAAAAATCAACCCATACGTACTGATAGGCTGATATGATCAGCCTTATTTATACTGAATGTAAGGTCTTCATTCAATCTTAGTGTGACTGGACCAAGGCCTTGGCCGGTCCAGGAACATAGTCCTTGGCCTTTGGGGGACTGGTCTTGGTCGGATTTTGTATGCTCCGGTGGGATTCATTAAATTCCGACAATGGATTCCTCTTAGTGGGGATTTATCATGAATTATCATGGATTTTATTAGGTTTTACCAATTTATTTGAGGATGGTCAGTTGTGGCCGTTCTGGCTGATTGTGGCCGAGATCATTAGGATCAAGGCCGGTTCCGTATATTCTGATTATGGATTCTTCTTAGTTGGGATTTATTAGGAATTATCATGAATTTTAATTAGTTTTTGGGGATTTAATAGGGTTGGTCAGATTTGGGAATCAGTCATGGTCGATTGTGGTTTGGTGTGGACAAAGGGGTGGACCACATTAAATCAGTCAGGCCGTGTCTGGAGTAGTTGTCCAGGATGCCCTGGGTGATGTCCTGAGTGTGGCCGTCTGCCTTGTGAACTGAATGGATAGGTTATGGACCATGGAATAGGAGAACCAAACCATGCAATGTAGACTTGACTGTTAGGGTATCGGATTGTACTTATACCTGAACCATGAAGACCTGAGCCGATGGATGTGTGGGTTATGGGATAGTGTAGTTAGTATGAACACATGAACTTATGATAGCCTATTGTGCCACTGAATCCACGTACTGCCTGGATGTTCCAAGGACTGCAATGAAAAATTGACCCATACGTACTGATAGGCTGATATGATCATCCTTAGCCATACTGAATGAAAGGATATACCTCAACGGACCATGGACTGTCCAGACTGGTCCCATAAGTACATGAAAAATGACCCATACGAACTGATAGGCCAATACGATCAGCCATCCATACTGCCTGGAAGGACCAAGGACTGTCCAGCCTGGTCAATCAGGCCATAACAAATAGACCCATAAGTACTGATAGGCTGATATGATCAGCCTTATCCGTACTGAATAGAAGGATTTAACTCAATGGACCATGGACTGTCCCAACTGGTCCCATCAGTACATGAAAAATGACCCATACGTACTGATAGGCTGATACAATCAGTCATCCGTACTGCCTGGAAGGACAAAGAACTGTCCAGACTGGTCCATAAGGCCATGGAAAAAACACCCATATCTATTGATTGGCTGAGATGATCAGCTTTATCCGTACTGATTGGAAGGATTTTACTCAACGGACCATGGAATGTCCAGACTGTTCCTAACAGTACATGAAAAATGACCCATACGTAGTGATAGGATGATAAGATCAACCATACGTACTGCCTGGATGGACCAAGGACTGTCAAGACTGGTCCATCAGGGAATGAAAAATCGACCCATACGTACTGATAGGATGATATGATCAGCCTTAACCATACTGAATGGAAGAATTTAACTCAACGGACCATGGACTGTTCGGACTGGTCCCATTAGTACATGAAAAATGACCCATATATACTGATAGGCTGATACGATCAGCCATCTGTACTGCCTGAATGGACCAAGGACTGTCCAGACTGGTCCATCAGGCCTTGAAAAAATTGACCTATACATACTGATAGGGTGATATGATCAGCCTTATCCGTACTGAATGTAAGGACTTCACTCAACGGACCATGGACTGTCCAGATTGGTCCCATCAGTACATGAAAATGACCCATACGTACTGATAGGCTGATACAATCAGCCATCCATACTGCCTGGATGTTCCAAGGACTGTCCAGACTGGTCCATCAGGCCATGAAAAATTGACCCATACGTACTGATAGTCTTATATTATCAGCCTTAACCATACTAAATGGAAGGATTTACCTCAACAGACCATGGACTGTCCAGACTTGTCCCATCAGTACATGAAAAATGACCCATACGAGCTGATAGGCAGATACGATCAGCCATCTGTACTGCCTGGAATGACAAAGGACTGTCCAGCCTTGCCCATCAGGCCATAAAAAGTCGACCCATACGTACTGATAGGCTGATATGATCAGCCTTATCCTTAATGAATGGAAGTATTTAACTGAACGGACCATGGACTGTCCGGACTGGTCCCATCAGTACATGAAAAATGACCCATACATACTGATAGGCTGATACGATCAGCCATCCGTACAGACTGGAAGGACAAAGGACTATCCAGACTGGTCCATCAAGCTATGAAAAATAGACCCATACGTACTGATAGAGTGATATGATCAGCCTTATCCGTACTGAATGTAAGTATTAAGTCAACGGACCATGGACTGTCCGAACTGGTCCAATCGGTAAATGAAAAATTATCCATACGTACTGATAGGCTGCTACGATCAGCCATCCGTACTGCCTGGAAGGACCAAGGACTGTCCAGACTGGTCCATCAGGCCATGGAAAATCAACCCATACATACTGATAGGCTGATATAATCAGCTTTATCCGTATTGAATGAAAGGATTAACTCAACAGACTGGTCCCATCAGTACATGAAAAAGACCCATACGTACTTATAGGCTGATACGATCAGCCATCCGTACTACTTGGAAGGACCAAGGACTGTCCAGACTGGTCCATCAGGCCATGAAAAATCAACTCAACAGACCATGGACTGTCCAGACTGGTCCATAAGGATATGATCAGTTTTATCCGTACTGAATGGAAGGCTTTAACTCAACGGACAATAAACTTTCCAGACTGGTCCCATCAGTACATGAAAAATGACCCGTACGAATTGATAGGCTGATACGATCAGCTATCTGTATTGCCTGGATTGACCAACGTCTGTCCAGACGAGTCAACCAGGCCAGAAAAAATAAACCCATACGTACTGATAGGCTGATATGATCAGCTTTATCCATACTGAATGTAAGAATTTAACTCAATGAACCATGGACTGCTCGGACTGGTCCTATCAGTACATGAAAAATGACCCATACATACTGATAGGCTGATACGATCAGCCATCTGTACAGCTTGGATGGACAGAAGACTGTCCAGACTGGTCCATCAGGACTTGAAAAATTGACCCATACATACTGATAGGGTGATATGATCAGCCTTATCCGTACTGAATGTAAGGACTTCACTCAACGGACCGTGGACTGTCCAAATTGGTCCCATCAGTATATGAAAATGACCCATATGTACTGATAGGCTGATACGATCAGCCATCCAAACTGCCTTGATGTTCCAAGGATTGTCCAGACTGGCCCATCAGGCCATGAAAAATTGAGCCATACATACTGATAGGCGTATATGATCAGCGTTATCGATACCGAATGTAAGAACTTCACTAAACGGACCATGGACTGTCCAGACTGGTCTAATCAGTACATGAAAAATGACCCATACATACTGATAGGCTGATACGATCAGCCATCCGTACAGCCTGGATGGACCAAGGACTGTCCAGACTAGTCTATCAGGCCATGAAAAATTGACCCATACATACTGATAAGCTGATATGATCAGCCTTAACCATCGTGAATGGAAGGATTTAACTCAACGGACAATGGACTGTCTAGACTGATCCCATCAGTAAATAAAGAATGACCCATACGAAATGATAGGCCGATACGATCAGCCATCTGTACTACCTGGAAGGACAAAGGACTGTCCAGCCTGGAACATCAGGCCATAAAAAATCGCCTAGACGTATTGATAGGCTGATATGATCATCCTTATCGGTACTGAATGGAAGGATTTACTCAACTAGCCATGGACTGTCCAGACTGGTCCCATCAGTACATGAAAAATGACCCTTATGAACTGATAGGCTGATACGATCAGCCATCCATACTGACTGGAAGGACCAAGGACTGTCGCGACTTGTCCATCAGGCGATGAAAAATCATTCCATACGTACTGATAAGCTGATACGATCAGCTTTAACCGTACTGAATGGAAGGATTAACTCAACGGACCATGGACTGTCCAGACTGGTCCCATCAGTACAGGAAAAATGACCCATACATACTGCTAGGCTGATACGATCAGCCATCCGTACTGCCTAGAAGGACCAAGGACAGTCTAGACTGGTCCATCAGGCCATGAAAAATCAACCCATACATACTGATAGGCTGATATGATCAGTTTTATTCTTACTGAATGGAAACATTTAACTCAATGGACCATGGAATGTCCAGACTGGTCCCATCAGAACATGAAAAATGACCCATAGAACTTATAGGCTGATACGATCAGCCATCTGTACTTCCTGGATGGACCAAGGACTGTCCAGACTGGTCAATCAGGCCATGAAAAATTGACCCATACGTACTGATAGGCTGATATGATCAGCCTTATCCGTACTGAATGTAAGGTCTTCACTCAACGGACCATGGACGGTCCAAATTGGTCCCATCAGTACATGAAAATGACCCATACGTACTGATAGGCTGATACGATCAGCCATCCGTACTGCCTGGATGGTCCAGGGACTGTCCAGACTTGTCCATCAGGCCATGAAAAACTGACCCATACATAATGATAGGCTGGTATGATCACCCTTTTTCGTACTGATTTTAAGGACTTCACTAAACGGACCATGGTCTCAACAGTACACGGAAAATGACCCATCAATACTGATAGAAAAACTGACCCATCCATACTGATAGGCTGATATGATCAGCCTTAACCATACTGAATGGAAGGATTTAACTCACGAACCATGGACTGTCTAGACTGGTCCCATCAGTACATGAAAAATGACCCGTACGAATTGATAGGCTGATACGGTCAGCCATCTGTATTGCCTGGATGGACCAAGGTCTGTCCTGACTGGTCAATCAGGCCAGGAAAAATCAACCAATACGTACTGATAGGCTGATATGATCAGCCTTATCCGTACTGAATGTAAGGTCTTCACTCAACAGACCGTGGACTGTCCAAATATGTCCCATCAGTACATGAAAATGACCCATACATACTGATAGGCTGATACGATCAGCCATCCAAACTGCCTGGATGTTCCAAGGATTGTCCAGACTGGCCCATCAGGCCATGAAAAATTGAGCTATACATACTGATAGGCTGATATGATCAGCCTTATCCGTACTGAATGTAAGAAATTCACTAAACGGACCATGGACTGTCCACACTAGTCTCAACAGTTTATGAAAAATGACCCATACATACTGATAGGCTGATACAATCAGCCATCCGTACTGCCTGGATGGACCAAGGACTGTCCAGAGTAGTCCATCAGGCCATGAAAAATTGACCCATACGTACTGATAAGCTGATATGATCACCCTTAACCATACTGAATGCAAGGATTTAACTCAACGGACCATGGACTGTCTAGAGTGGTCCCATCAGTACATAAAGAATGACCCATACGAAATGATATGCCGATACGATCAGACATCCGTACTGCCTGGATGGACCAAGGACTGTCCAGACTAGTCCATCAGGCCATGAAAAACTGACCCATACGTACTGATAGGCTGATATGATCAGCCTTAACCATACTGAATGGAAGGATTTAACTCACGGACCATAGACTGTCTAGACAGGTCCCATCAGTACATGAAAAATGACCCGTACGAATTGATAGGCTGATACGATCAGCCATCTGTATTGCCTGGATGGACCAAGGTCTGTCCAGACTGGTCAATCAGGCCAGGAAAAATCAACCAATACGTACTGATGGGACAAGTCTGGACAGTCCATGGTCTGTGAGTTAAATCCTTCCATTCAGTACGGATAAGGCTGATCATGTCAGCCTATCAGTACGTATGGGTAGATTTTCATGTCGTGATGGACCAGTCTTGACAGTACTTGGTCCGTACAGAATGGAAGAATTTAACTCAATGGACCAAAGACTGTCCAGACTGGTCCGACCTGTACATGAAAAAATGACCCATCTGTACTGATGACTGATACGATCAGCCATCCGTACTGCCTGGATGGACCAAGTACTGTCAAGACTGGTCCATCAGGCCATGAAAATCTACCCATACGTACTGATAGGCTGACATGATCAGCCTTATCCGTACTGAATGGAAGGATTTAACTCAACGGACCCTGGACTGTCCAGACTTGTCCCATCAGTACATGAAAAATGACCCATACGTACTGATAGGCTTATACGATCATCCATCCGTACTTCCTGGATGGACCAAGGACTGTCCAGACTGGTCCATCAGGCCATGAAAAATTGACCCACACGTACTGATAGGCTGATATGATCAGCCTTA
>MU107779.1:0-40521 GCA_012274485.2 Sinapis alba | reverse complement strand
TCTCGGAGCTGATCTCATCCAAAGAAGCAGTCGACATCACTCGACATCGCCACGATATCAACCTCGCGAACATGGCCATCTCCAAAATCCAAAACGACGCCGTTCACGAGCTCGCGGATCTGACTCTCGGATTCGCGAGGGATCCTGCGGTGAAGAGGATGATGATGTCGGTTGCTGAGCTGACGTTCCGGTGTTTGCAACAGGAGAGGGAAGTGCGGCCGTCGATGGATGAGATCGTCGAGGTTTTGAAAGGGATTCAGAAGGAAGGGATGCGAGATTTTCCGGATGTGGTGGAGATTGATGTTAGCGGAGGAGATGAAGTTGTGTTGCTAAGGCACGGTGTTCCTCCGCCGTTATCGCCGGTAACTGAGAAAGAGACAAGTAGTTCGAATACGACGGCGAGTTCGTTTTGAGAGTGTAAGTAGGAGAGACTCTGGACCTCAACGAGGGTTCGGTGTTAAGTATATATAAACCATTGTGAATTTCGCCTTTTCACTTTTATTTTACCTGACGTCACACTTTTTGACTCTTTTGTTTCTTTTTCTTGTGGTATTTTCACAAAAAGACTAATACTATTACAAATCACTTTTATTTAACGCACCGAAAAAGTTTTCTAGTCTAATTAAAATTACTAGTATGCTATTTCTCCGTTTACTTTTATAGCATAAAATCGTTAAGTGATCGTATTTAAATAATAGTTTTTAAGGTGGATTTAACTATTAATAATCGAAATGATACTTTACTCTTTTTGAATAAAATTTTAACCTACTTGGAGTTGATATTGATTGTGGTCATTTATCTTTGACTATGTTGTTTACTCCATTTGCATCTGAGTTCGTTACTTGACGTCCCTGTTTGAAATAACGATAGGCGTAACGCTACGGTGTGATAGTGTCTAGCGATGAATGTGTAAATAGAAAATTATATAAAAATTAATTAAGGAGTAATTATAGGGCTTTTAAGATTATTTAAGGGTTATATAAGAGAAATGTTTAGTACTCATGTAGTTAATGTGCGGTTTAGTGGTTAATGATCTCACTTCAGTTCGACAACCGTAGAGTCCATTTTGGAAAAAAAAATCCTTTTTCTTTTAGGTTTAATAAAGTTTAAAAAAAAACTACCCTCATCTTCAACCTTCGACATGTAAATCTAATAGTCGCCTTCTCGATTTTTGACGTTTTCTTTGTTTCTTCTTCTTATTCTTATGAGTTTCAATCAACATATATCAAATCTACAACATAAAACGTGATTTGAAACTTCAAATATACAAAAGGATGACCGTTTTATTTTTCACCGATTAAGTGACCGAACTATTAGAAAAATTATGAATAAATAAAGAACACTTAGAGCGGGGGTTTGTTTGTTCATTACTCTATTTGCCACTCTATTTTAGAGTAAATTATAGAGTGGGTTTGGAGATGGTCTTAGAGAACAAGACAAAGAAAAGAGACTTTGGAACTGGAAAGAGAAAATGGTGAGAGTAGAGAATAATAAAGAAATAGAATTTTAAATAGACAAGCAACATCAAATAAAATATTAATAAACAATGGAAATTAAACAATTAATAAAAGAGGGAAAGAAGAACATGACAAAGAATAAAGAGATGAACTAGATAATAGATTTGAATAATAGAGTGTTTTCTTTCTCCAATCATTTTATTTTGAATATGTGGTCACACTTTCTTCTCATTTGAATTTTTTTTTTCTCTCTCTCAAGTTTAACCATATGAGATCTTTGGACAAGCTTGAAACATTGAAAAACTCTTTCTTTAAAAAAAAATCTTAATGGGAAAACTTCATAGGATAAAATCAACACTTAGGAAAAAAAGAGTGGAATTCAACAATGTCTAGGGATTGGCCAATGAATTTAAGGAACTTAGATAACTCATGATGGAGTCCTTAGACTCTGGATCATGGCCTAACTTGTGCTGCAAGGATGAACTCCATAACTTGCACACACCAACATTTCAGATCACTTTTCTAGGCCGGTTTGGTGTCTCCCCATTTCTTCTGACCACTTGTCATCTTCAAAGGGTTTAGGGACATCCAGTTTCTGCTCTAAAGAGTTCCAAATACCTACAACACAATGCATAAATACTTGCATCACTTCTCAAGGCATAAACCAATCAAACTTCAGCTCAAAGATTGAACTGGTTACTTCTCTTGCATATGGTAAAATAAGAATGTTGAGGAGTGTTCCATGAACACTTGAATCCCTCTCTTTGAAATCGACATTGCAGCCTCTTCTTGAAGCTTCATCAACCAGGTACAAGTACACATGCTATGGGATGATTCATAGCTTTCCAACTAAAAGTAATTGTTCTAACTACATATAGAAGCTGATCCATAACTTCCCAACCAGAAGGTAATTGTTCTAACTCCCATGCCTTGGGCTGATTCATAGCATTTCAAGCAGGTTGACTGTCCACCTAATCTTCTTGTCAAGTAATCTCTGATGGCCATATGTTCTAACACCAAGTTGTTGTTGTCCTTGTTGATAGTAGAATAAGACTGGTGAGGAGTGTCTTTTGGACACTTGAATCCTCTTTTTAATCTGAGGTAAGGCACTGGATAGGACTTTCAGGATATCTCACTATCATCCCTCCTCAAGCTTGATCTAGAGAGAATAAGTGAAGGACACAACTTGGAAGTGAGCAACACTGAGTTTTGAAACCAGGAGAGCATCACCCTAACAGTTGCGCTTAACTCAACTGATTCATCCCTTGATCTCTGCTCCAATTCCTTTTGGACCACCGGTCCCTCATGACTTAGGTGATTGCCCTCCTAGTGTGTCTCTTGAACCAGAAGCTCAACAACCAAACGGCATGCGCTTAATTCAACCAGTTCTACATACAAGTTTTCTCTCCATGGTCAGGAATATACATCATGTGTAGGTTCTAAATCAAACATGAATGTACATCATGTGTAAGCTCTAAACAGCACATGCAAAGCCTTCTTCTTCGTCTTAGTTTGATGATGGGCAGAGTGCAACAATTGTGTACATGAAACATCACTCAAACTCCAACAAGAATCAGACCACACACACTAGGACCAGGCCTTGTTAACTCATCAATTATGATCCCAATGTTTAAGAAAATACAATGGACAAAATCTAAACAATTCATTCAGTTCAAATCCATGCAAGCAACTCACTAAATGTTTAAGTATGATAAATCATCAATAACAAGACATTTAGGCTATTTTATAATTATTTTAAACAATAATATGCTCAAAAGACAGAACCAAAGACTAGATAACTCATCTAATCACCAACACATGAAACAAGACACAAACATCATATGAATGCAATATAAGATCAAGAAACTCTCGACTTTTAGCAACGCAACAAGACAAATACATTGGCTAAGCAACTCACCTAGAACACCCACAACACATAAACAACTTGAAAACAATAAAACAAGCTCATGCTAAAGTTAAGGAGGTTAGTGATATGTGGTGTTTTTGACACCTTGTACATATTGTTTTATCAAAGGTTTTCAAGCTTTCATCGAGTTTTCCTAGTATTTTGGAGTCATTTCAGGTCTAAAACAAGTTAGGAGGCTACTGGAGGAGAACATGAGGAAATTGATGCAATTTGAGTTTTTTTCTGCCCAAAGAAGGCAAGGGAGCAAGCAAACCGGAGCAAGCATATACTTGCTCCCGACCAAGCGGAGCAACCGAGTGCTTGCTCCCACGGCAGAGATTTTTAAGGAAACCACTAATAACTCAGGATTTGCCCTAATTTTCTCTCTTCTCTCTCCCAACCGCTAAGAACCTACATATATTATCTTCTTATATTTTTCTATTAGTTTCTAAGCTATTTTTGAGAGAGAAAATACACCATAGAGATTTTATTGTTGAATTTGCTAGTTTGAAAAGGGAGAAAACTCCATCTCTCTCACGATAGAGAAGAACCTCATGAATCCTTTTCGTTCTCTTTTATTTATATGCAATATTATTCATCTACTATTTTTGTGTTCTTCGTGGCTATGGCTGAGTAGTCTCCTTGCTTAGTCTAGGGTGTTAGGGTGTTAGATTTGTGAGCTAAACATAGATAAGTCATAAATCCATTGTCTTCATTTACTGTTGTTCTTAAAGCCTGCATCAAGTTAACCACTTAGTGTCTAATTCTAGGTTTAATATATTCATCAAAAGTGCTTTAGGTTGCTAGACATAACTTGAATAAGCATTGCATCCCTAATCAGCGAAAATAGATATTATGGTGTTTTGTGAACATATCAAACATGTTAATATTGCTCGCTATCAATCTCAGACGAAGCGAAAGTTTAGGATTTGAGGCTGACTGACGTAGGGAGCAGCACTGCGAAAGTAGGCTGTTCTGAGTTGTTTGTTCTGAGTTCTAGACTGTTCTTAATAAAACTTGAATAATTGTTTGGCTCACACATGTTTGATACCCGATTGAACTACCCTTGGCTAGCATCTTAATCAATTTGAAAACCCATTCACATTGTGTTACTTGCTTGTTACTTTTATTTATTTTCAAAATTTCATATTATCTTAGCTTGATATTGATCCAATAAAGATAAAGTGTAAACTGGTCCTCTGGATTGAATCTAAAATATTACAACAACCACTGTTAATTTGACAACAATAAGATTCAGTTTTTAGCATATCAAGTTTTGATAGCTTACAACTCAAGGAACCTGAGCTAGTTCCTTGTACCTCCATGGACATGAATCATCTGAACTTGGACGGTTTGAGATGTGGGTTTAGGTCCCAACACTTCTCCTTGGTATGTCCATCTTGTTTGCAGTGCTCACACATGAGTCTTCTTCCCTCCTCCTTCTTGTACTGCGCCCTATGTGACTGAGATGAAGCGACTACTTGATTTGCAAGAGAAAGAGTCTCATTGCCCTTAAACAAATCGTGTCACCCTTGCTCCTTTCGGATTTGAGAGAACACTTCTTTAAAAGATGGAAGCTTGTCTGATCTCAGTATATGATTCCCAAGATCATTGAAGGTTGGATGGAGAGTGAGGAGCAGCCCAAACACCTTGTCTTGCTTTTTTTTTCATGAAGTATGTTTGGGTCTATTGTAGATGGTCTCAATGAATCAAGCTCACCCCAAAGAGTTTTGAACTTGCCAAAGTGATCATTAAACTCTATTTCCTCTTGAGACATGTCGTTTATGTCCTTCTTGAGCTCATACACTCTACTCAAGTTGGATGAGTTGCCATAAACCTTGTTGAGAGTCTCTCAAAGCTCTTTAGCACTCTCGCAGTGTGAGAAAGCCTCCATAATGTGAGATGTAAGTGAGCTTTGAAGAATGGACAAGACCAGTAGGTCTTCTTGCTGCCATTTGTTTCCATCTTCAAGTTTTGAGTCAGTTTGTTTTGGAGCAGCTTGTGTACAATGAACCCAGAGCCTTTTCCTCCAAGAGCTGTGTTTACAATCCTAGACCATAGGAGGTAGTTAGATCCCCTGAGCACCACATAAACTACTATGCTTTTTGAATACTCCATTTTGAACAGTTTTGGACCAGTGGACAATAAGGAGTACCAACAGTTTTGCAAGAAAGTAAGCTTGAAACTGGACTTTAATGAAGCTTGCTGGACAGAGCTGAAGCTTTCTTGAGTTCCAGAAACTAAAGTCCTTCTTTATCTTGATTTCTGGTGAGTCTCTTCCCTCCTGAAAAAGCTTTAGACCAGAGAATACAAGGATGAACATAAAAAAAACATAGTTTTAAAGAGAGGTATGAACTGAAAAAGGTTTGAAGAAGCTTTATAGGTTTTCAGGAGCTTAGATCTTTGATACCATGTTAGAAAAATGATGAATAAGTAAAGAACACTCAAGAACAAGAGAAAAAAGAGATTTCGAAACTAAAGAGAGAAAATGGAGAGAGTGGAGAATAATGAAGAAAGAGAACTCCTCTTAGATTAGATAATTCAATTACAAGAGCTTTCTTTAAATAGACAAACACCAACAAATAAAATACTAATAAACAAGAGAAATTAAATAATTAATAAATGAGGAAAAAGGGAGCATGTTAGAGAATAAAGAGGTGAGCTAAAGAGGTGAGCTAGATAATAGAGTGTTTCCTTTCCCCAACAACTTTATTTTGGATATGTGTTCACACCTTCTCATTTGAATTTTTCTTTACTTCTTCATGTCAATACGAACAACATCAAAACGTTACATTTGATGGCCGAGTAACGTTTTTGCAGCGATTTTACGGTTCTATGCGGTGATTTTTTAAACATGGATTGACATTAATACAAATTTTCCTTTTGCTAACAAGTAACTATACTATTTCTATTTAGACACCAATTCAGAAAGTTAAACTGGTGGTATATAATCAACATAAACATATCCAAAAGAAAATATTTAGTATCTCGTGCAAGTTTATCCGTTATTGTGTTTTTTTAAGCATATGTTGGAATGTAAAGTTAGGGAAGATCTCTTTACATTGTTGAAATTTATTCAATTAGAAAGTAAAAATTGATTGTTTTAGTGGCATAAACATCATCTCCACCTTTTAAAAATAGTTTGTTGCATATACCACCTCTAAGAATTGTAAGGTGTTCATGTACTCTATTGCTTTAATCAAAAATTCACATTCTCAATGCAAAGGTGATAAGCTTTGTTGGATATTTCATTGCCCACAAGTTGTGGTTGTTTGAGCTTACTTTGTTGCAGTACCATCCTTAACATGTAAAAATATCTTGTTCTCTCCAAACTTCATCCACATAACACCATCTAATATCTCTGATTTTTTCGGATACTTTCTGGTTCTTAGTTTTACTATTCGAGCCGAACTGAACTCGAAATTACCCGAATTGAAAAATAGGTTAAGTAGTAATGGATCCTCTAGTCCCCAACCCGAACTACCTGATATCCAAAATACCCAAACCGAACCGACACCCAAAATTATCATGCCTAATTTATACAATGAAGATGATCCTATCTTACTACATTTATGAATAGTTTGGGTAGTGTGGAATTCTTGTAATGAATACATGTTTTCTAAGTGAAATGTTCAACTTATTGAAGATGCAACACCACCACTGTTGACCGCTGCCATATCTTTGTCTTCCTCACACTGTAAAATGCTCTGATTGTCGCAATGCTCACATTGTAGTCGTCATGCTCGGGATCAGAGTTGAAAGTTTTCACCAAAAATTGACTGTTGTCAGTATCAGGAGAACAACATATCTAATTTCCAATTTTTATTTGTTTTTCAGATATGGTCCCTCGTATGTGCATGTATTCGGTTTGACCAATTTAAATGGGCATGCTTAACCTTGTACTTTGTACATTAAAAACCTGTGAACATGGATACTAGTGACATTGTTTTGTAGGGTTGTGTAATGATCTGATTATAAACTCCACTCTTGATGTTGTTTGTTTAAGGTTTTTGGTGCTTTTTTAAAACTTTGCTAGGATGTATATGTGTACACAAACAAGCGTGTACATGTTTACATCACAAAGTGTGTACATGTGTACAAGCAAGTATATGTACAACTTGGAATGTGTACATATGTGGTGTGTTTTTGACACGTACATATTGTGTTTGTTGGTATTGAAAGATGAATTTGTTAGCATGATACTATGATATTTTCGAATGTTTTGTGTATGTAATATAAAGTAGCAGGATGAATGGATGATTATTGATTCTAAGTAAAAAAAATTGCATTGAAAATGTATTTTTGTAGTGTACATATAAGCTAAAACTATACAAAGTAATAGCCAATGTAAGAAAATTGTAAAAACTCTCTTTAATCAAAACCCCCAAAAATTCATTATCATGGTCAATCATTCACATGTACACCAGTTCACTTATACAATGATTTATATGTATACCGAATAATTTTTCATACATCTGCAAGTTTAAGTATTTGTAAGGTCTATATTGTCAACGTGTACACATGTATTTCACTGTCCACCTATTCACTAGTTCATCGGTACACCCATTCGGGTTTGACATATATTTGCAAACTTGAATATTTGAAGTACCAATATCATCTAATATCAACTGAAATTGTTTAGCATAAAGTAATTAATTAAAGACTTTATATGTCTTATGGTTTAAATGATTTTAAGTATTTTTAGTTAATTTATATTGTAAGTCATGTGTTGTGTAATCAAAAGAGAGGAGGTCAACCAAATATGATAGCATATATGTGTACAACAAAAATAGAGGCTGACATATGTACAATAACATGTCAATGTTGGATATAATCCAATACATTTCACCAACAAGTCAGTGTTTGACATAATCAATTACATTTTATTTTCATAAACACCCAAGTTTGGGATTTCTTCGGCTTCATAGGTTGTATAGTCACAGAGAGAGGGTATGTCTAATGTAGATACACTTTTTGTTTTCACATATGTAGGTCAAAATAATATCTACTTGTACACAAATTTTCTACGATCCCCATGTACAATATTTTTACAATATCCATGTGTACACACTCTCTATACGCATTACCTACCAAGCCATTTACAAAAAAAAAAAAAACTACATACATGTATTATCTGCATCACCATCTTCATGCTGATACCTTTGACGTTGAGTAAGAAATCGTTGGTTCCTGGTCTCAGCTAACTAACCTTGATGAACACATGATCATAAAATAAGGTGATGCATCAACCATTTGTATGCCTAGATTGACGAACTGTCCATTGCAGTGATGTAGACTCAGCTTTATGCAGTGGTTAACCATCAACATTAAAGTTGGATGATCATTAGCTGGTAAACCCTGCAATTTGTAAGCCATAGCAGAAAGTACAAGAAAGTTAATAAAACTTCAATGTTAATTGTAAATTAATTCTAATAAGACAGAAAAGAGAAATTTGGTTTGCACCATAATCTTGCGATTTTAACTAAATGGAGTTAACAAAGGCAACAAAATGTCAATGTGTTCATACGTACCTCAACAACTTCTCTTCCCATTCTCACTGCCCATAGATTTGTATCATTCATGAAAACAATATAAAAAAGAATCTGTATATTACACATATTTTTAAAGTTTGAACTCAATTTGAAAAATCTTAAGAGTATCCAAACTTCTAACTTTATCTCCACTTTAGCGACAAAAACAAAATCTGATCTTCATAAAGCTTAGAGATTTTTCAAAGTTAGATGAGATTTCTATAATTTTGTGAACAAATTTATAGAAAAGAAACATACTTTCAAGGATAATTGAGAATGCGGAAAGATATGGTTCTTACCATACCAAGTGCGGCAGCGTCAAAAGGTTCTAGAGTGGTGGAGGAGTACAATGATAATTTGAGAAGCCGATGAAGGATTTCTTAACTGTGGTGAAGAGGTGAGAATTGAATCTGAAAAAGAAAGCAATGATTTTGATGACTGATGTGGAGGAGATTCACTGTGAATATCCTCACTTTGCTTTGACAGATCAATTAGGTGAGAGAGAGAGAGAGCACTGAAACTAATGTAGCCAGTATAACATAAATGAATTTGATGTACGTGGTTAGTGTGATCTTTAGTAGCTAAACAATAATTAAAAGAAAACACAAGCCTTAACTTGGACACCGTTAACAAACCCTAACAACATAAAAGTCTTAATGATCGATAAGATAAAACACACAAGCATAGCAATAAGATTTAAATAAAGATACAAGGGACCTTAACTTGGAAAGTGAGTCAGTTTCCTTCGTCGTTGTCCTCCCCATCATCGCTGTCACCGCCTCAATCGCTTCCACCACCATTGCCACCTCCGCCGCTGCTGTCAGATGTTGAGTTACAAGTTATATATATATATATATATATATATATATATGTTATATATATTTACATTATATATATATAATGTAGATGTTAAGTTACAAGTGATAAACTAATATAACAAACGTAAAAAATAAAATATTAACAAAAAAGTATTTGATAAAAAAATAAAAAGCAAAAAATTAGCAAAATATAAGAAAATTATGATAATAAATGAATTTAAAATATAAATATCACGAAACAAATATGATATAAAACATTGAAATAAAATACACTTAGTTAATTATTTGAATAAAGTAAAAATAAAATAAGGATTGTAGCACATAAAATTTATCATGTGAGAAGGGGGACATCATATTTTTTCTTAAGACATTGAACACATCTCTGAATGTATATATCATTATAGCTCTTTCATGCAGTACATGTAGAGAAGAAAGTGGGTTTCCTATATAAAGATACAAGAGGGAGGAAAATCAAAGAAACAAAAAAAACATGCATCGATTTTTCTCTAAATTTGTTTGAGGTTCTCCACAAAACGTTCCTTCAGCGGCCGAATAGACTGTAATCCTTTTTCCACCAGAGATCCAAGACATGTCAACAAAGGAGGGTGAAAAGTCACAATGATGACAAAGAAAGAGGCTCTCATGAAGTATTTAAATCAGAAGTTGAGAAGACTGATTTCTTAGCGAAGAACAGTCGGAAGAAATTTGACAAACTCATGTGGAAAGTGATTAACACCAAGCTGGATGAGGAAGATGAAAATGTAAGATTGCAAGTGTTTATTGTAGAAAAATGAATATTTTGACGAAAAATAAAAAGAGAATGAGAATTGATAAAAGATTATTGTATATATTTCTTTTGTTTACAATGTTTTAGATATTCAAGAGAGAGAACATGTGAGTTAACTAACAAACTTGTGGTCAAGATAATTAAGCACATGTATTAACCACTAAATATGTGATTATAAGGTGATGGAACATTACTTTTGTCCAGATTCCAATTTGTTCCTAGGAGTTCATTTTTGTTCTCCAAATCTCATATCTCACAAAGTGTTTTCCAGACTTCACTTTGTTCCTTGGATTTCATTTTATACTGCGTGTTTGCTTTCTTTCAATATTCCCAGTAAATTCAGTAAGTCTATCTGGTCATGAAGTCCATCACATGTTTTTGACATCACTGCCTTGGTGAACGCATCAGCTAGATGGTATGAACTCTTTACAAAGGAAGGAAAATTGATACCAGCTTGAACATTTTCTATGATATAATGGAAGCCCACTTCTATTGTTCTTTCCTTCCATGAAATACGTAGGTAGAGGTAATATGTATTGTTATTTGATTGTTACAATGTAATACTATCTGTTCTGATAACTCTACTCTAAAGTTTTTGAGAAGGCTTTTCAATCAAACAAATTCACATGTGATGTTTTCCACCGTTCTTACTCAGTCTCATCATTTGATGTAGAGATAACTTTATGCTTATTCTTGCTCTTCTAAGTATTTAAGTTTTTATTTATAATTTAAATTATTAATTATACTTTATTTATTTTAAAGTTAAAGAAAAATAAAAATGATTGAATGAACTATATTTCCTACGGTAATAAATATTGAAGAAAATATTGGTCTAGGAATATTTTTGTTCATTTAATTTTACAAATATACGAGATACATCAACATAAAAATCATACATATTTACCATAAATTTTCTATATTTATAGCCCAACAAAACAAATATTAAACAAAAATGTCTACATTTATGCCCAACTAGTTATCCACCTTATCTTTTAAAGTTTAACGTAGTTTAAAAGAAAACTAGGTGTTTGCCCGAAATTTTGCGAGTAATTATATTATATGAAAATATACATTATGGTTACATTTTTATAATTTTTTGAATAATAATTAAATTGTTTAATTTTTAATTAATTTTAAATAGTTAGATAATCAAAAATTTCAATATATATTTTTAGAATACTTTTGAGATTTAAAATAGTTCAAAAAAGTAAACCTTAGTCATTACAAATATTTCTTTTATAGAAAAGTAATATTATAATCAGTTAAGATAATTGGTTGTAGAATTACTTAATATTTTATTTTAACACATGAAAAACCAAAAATACTCTAGTTTTCAAGAAATATAAAAGAGATTTTTTTTTATATAGGACCAATACAATGATCGAATGCTTTTATCATAAAAATATTTTGTAAAACGTTTTTGTGTGGACTTTAGAAAACATAAAAAGTTCTAACAATTATTTACCTACTAATCTAATTATTTTATATAAGAATATATAACCATTAAATTTCTTTCAATAAAAAACTTAAAGTATTTTATTTGATTATATATAAATAATTGATAAAGAAAAATAAATTGATAAAACATATATATTATTTCTCCAATTCTACAATTAGTTACCATAAATCATTATTCGTAATATTACTTGTGTTATTTTGTAATTTATATTAATTAGTTCTATTATTACTTTTTATTTTTAGATCTAACTAAAATAAATAACTAATAAACGTCAACAACCAATCAAATTATAATTATTTTTTAAAAACTTAACCTATTAACAATATATAAGAAAAAATCAATTAAGTGACTTCTCAAGGGAAAATGGGCTTTTTATTCCCCAAGTATTTGAAATCAGCAGTTTTAATACTCAAGTATTACTTGCGCAGAATTATTCCCTAACTAATAGTTGACTGCGCGAAATTAGGAATGAAATAGTCAACCGTTAATTGATGGATGGAAAAATAACAGATTCCGTTAATTTTTTGACGGTTGAATATTCGAAGCATAATTTCGTGCATTCGATATTTAGTTGAGGAATAATTTTGCGCATAAATACTTGAGTGTTTAATTTGTCAATTTGAAAATACTTGAGAAATTAAAAACAACAATCTATTTTCTAAAATTCATAGTTTAAAACATTTTCAAGTTAGATGTAACTAATATACANTATTGGATCGTTGTCTAAAGTAATCAGTGGAATATATAACATATGATTGCCTAAACAATACAAAATCATACATAAGTGATTTTATAAATCAACATTGCGATGCAATCATTACAAGTGTAGTTATCTGTATTATTTTATAAATCACTGTAAAAACTCAAAAATTTCTTTCAAAAGGTAACAATCTTGTATATTAGTTACATCTAACTTGAAAATGTTTTAAACTATGAATTTTAGAAAATAGATTGTTGTTTTTAATTCCTCAAGTATTTTCAAATCGGCAAATTAAATACTTAAGTATTTATGCGCAAAATTATTCCTCAACTAAATATCGAATGCACGAAATTATGCTTCGAATATTCAACCGTCAAAAAATTAACGGAATCTGTTATTTTTCCATCCATCAATTAACGGTTGACTATTTCATTCCTAATTTCGCGCAGTCAACTATTAGTTAGGGAATAATTCTGCGCAAGTAATACTTGAGTATTAAAACTGCTGATTTCAAATACTTGGGGAATAAAAAGCCCATTTCCCCGACTTCTCAACTAATATATAGTATGATTCATCTCTTTAAAACCAAGGATAAATTTGGTTAATGAAAACATGTATTAGGAAAATGGTAGTCTAAGTAATTTCTCTCATAATTTTTTCAAATCACAAATCAAACTTTCTCACTCATTTTTATTTAGTATTTAACATAAAACTTAAATGGGCTAAACAAATCGTTTCTTCTTTTAAAATGTTCCTATTTTAATTAAATCTGATTAATTAATAAGAAAAAAATAATTTTTAAATTTTTAAATAATGAAATGTTATTATTTTAGGCATCTATACTTAATATTAATGTGAGATCCAATATTATATCAAATAAAATATTTTTATTCGTATAAAATTTGTTAAAATGTTATTATTTTACATTTTAAAAGTTTATTATACCGTAAAATATACATCTCATTATTTTAAATAATTTATCCTACTTGCAATTTACATTGTATTTTTTTATCTTTGACTTTAACAATTGTAGAACATGTTATTTTTATTGATCTTTTTTACTCAATTTATCACAATGTTTTAAAAACAAATAAAACTAATTAGTTCACATTTACAGTAACACAAAAAATACATGCATCTCGACAAATATATAAAATTAAATACATAAGAATATAAAAAATCAAGAACACAACAAATATATTTTATTGTTCTTCTCTCATGTTTTTTATTTATGTCTCTTTTATTTTTTTACTATTTAAAACAAGCATGCTAATTTTATTATAATCAAAGATATATGAATAATATTAATAGAGTATTAACTCTAGGAAAAGCATGTGAAAAATACTTTGATTAATTTATTTTAAATGACTTACTATATAATAATTTTGAATGAATTATCATATAATATAATTTAAGTGACTTGCCATATAATAATTTTAATTCATTTTTATATTAATAGATGAATTAAATAATATTTCTTGATTAATATAATTTTAAATGACTTACCATATAATTTTTATGTTCTAAAATATAAAAATATTTTAATTATTTCTAAAAGTGATACATTATCTATGATATCACATTATCATTGCAAAATAATGAGATTTTTTAAAAAATTATATATTTGACTATTTTGCATTCATTTGAAATATTTTAGAATATATATATATATATATATATATATATATATATATATATATTTAGAGTGATGATTGAATATTATTAGGTTTACAATAATTATTTTTTTGGAATCTATTATTTATTGTATTTACTACTACTATAAATATTTTCTTTGAGCAACTCTAATATAAATATAATAAAAACAATTTTTCTAATTGTGTATGTGGTATCATATGTATTTAAATGTATATTATCAATTTATATAATGTAATCTTTGATATTTAATTATTTCTATAAATAAGTTATATTAATTCATCTATATTTAAGATGTTTAATTGTATGTTTAGAAACATATAATAGATTAGGTAATTCTAGAGTTAGTTTCTTTTTGTTAATTTTTGTTAACGGACAAATGTTATAGCTAATATTAAAAAGGGAAATTTAGCTGAATATACCTATGGAGAGTTCAAAGTCATACAGTTGGTGTTGGATTGGGAAGAAAATGTCTTTAGCGCCTGACACAAAGACTCAGACAAGTACAAACTTCGGCGACATGTCTTATTCACTGCCAAATTTGATAGGTCACTGTTGCGCAAAGTAGGTATGTTCTTAGGGCAGCTGAGAACCAATCGTTTTCTTCTGTTTTGTGAATCAACATCTTTGTTTTTTTGAAGCAATCAATATCTTTATTTTTTTCATCCATCAATATTTTTCATTTTTCCATCACTAAATATCTTTGTTTAAAAAATTATAATATATAACTATATATCCATAACTAAATTGAATTTAAATTGAATTTTATGACAATTTTCACTAACATGAATGATTCGATCGCTAACAAACAATGCAAGAAAAGTGGATGTCGAAGAAAATCTGGATCTGTCTTTATCTTGGATTTCTTTGGCTAATAGATCTTGACCGTCAAAAGGTAAATAAAATCAATGGCTAGAAAAAAACATGTCACTTATATAGAAAATCCAAGTTTAGTTGGGAAAATCTATTTTGAGAAAGCAACTAGATTAGTTGGGAAGCAGCCGTAGTTTTTAAAAAGGGTGATAATAGTCATAAATGTTCTACACTGTAATATATAAGATAGAATGTGATATTTAGTGTAAATGTTTCTTAAAAATTGATGTGCCGCTATTGTTCATATGTATTTTCTTTTCTAAGTTCACCCAAAATGTTGTTTCTCTATGGATCAGCAATTGAGATGATGTGCTATTGTTCATCTTCCTTAATGCCGGCAGCGGTTAAACTCGCCGACGTCACCACAGTTCCTCACCTCTCTCGCTTCGCTTCATGTCCACTTCTCTTTGATTGTTTTCTTTGGTTTGTCCTTCAACTCCGACAATGAGAGTAGCAAAAACCGCCGCAATTTGTGTTCTCTTATGGCTTACATCGCTGGCTGCTGCTTCTTCTCTACTCGTCATGCTCGTCTTCGTGTCACCACCCATCTGCTTCTTTTCATCGCCACTCTTATGCTTCCTCTCGCTGTTGCTACCTCTGTAAAAGCCGTTGCCTCCACTCCTTCTTCAGCTTCTCTCGTCACCGCCGCTCCTTCTCTCATCGCGGCTCATCCTCTCGTCACCGCCCATCCTCTCGTCACCAACAGATCTACTCAGTCCGTGTATAAGCTCATGGGATCTGCTTAACTCTCCTCCACCACTGTTCTTCCACTTCCTCTACTACACTTTTCTTCTCCGTTTTGATTTAAACCCAATAAAGGAGGTGTCTGTTTTCTGCTGCACTTGGTGTCTTCATCAGACAAGAGGCCAGAATCGACGCCTCTCCTCCATACCATCGCACTCTCACCGTCGTACGCCTACAAATTCTCCTCCCCATCATGTCCATTCAACCACCGGATCTCCTACACTCTTGAGACAACCACCAAACCGTGTATCATCGTCCTTCCCCGCCGCCTCTTCACCACCTGCGATACTATGACCACTGTCACCTCCTACCACTGTTACCCCCTCTCTGTCTCGCCACGTCGAGAATCCTTTATGCTCTGGTGAGTGTTACTGTCCACCAGTTGATTCTCCGCCACTCGTCGCTTAGAGAGTCTTGTTCCAATACCCCGAAAAATCCTAACATTTTTCTCAAAAAGTCAAACATAGGTTTGGCTTATGGTTGTCAAATGGACCTGAGCTTTATTAAAATTATCACTTGGGCTTTAGGTGATTTAGGTCTCCTACCTTTTGCATTGCTACATGGGAATGCTAATTCTAAATACAAGCACTTAAGGCCTTATAACACCACTATTTGATACGGTTCTGGAATTTTGAGATATTCCCAACTAATAGTCGAGTTTCATCAGAGACGATCACCAAACATTCTCGAACCCCATGATTGGAACTTCAACGTTTGTATCAACTCTGATTTCTTCTTCTTCTGTCGAACAATGGTTTTAAAATTTCAAATGAAGCCTTTCTACGAGTCTCTTCTCTCTTTTCCCGTCTCTATCTTTTATTATGTTTTAGCTATCTTCGTTTATTGTCCTGCCGTCGAATATATATCCGGTTGTAATCGCTCGAACATATTAAGTTTTTAATTAATATACATATTTGGTGTTAAAAATTTTAAAAAATGAGCTTCCACAATTCATCTTCATCTCTATAAGCTCTGTTGAGCTCTTTGCGCATGAAGTGAATATGATATGTTGAGATTCGACTTTCATGAACAACTTGATCAATAGTTTCTCTGATCTCTTGAACTCGAACAGAAACATTCGTTTCATGAAAAACGACACCAACATTAACGCCTACGTTAATGACGTTCATACCGTCATCAAAATCCTAAAACCTAAATTCTAAAAACCTTGAATCCTAAACCCTAAATCCTAAACCCTAAATCTTAAACCCAAAATCCTAAATCCTAAACCTTAAATCTAAATCCTTTACCCAAAATCCTAAACCCTAAACCCTACACCCTAAATCCCGAACCTAAATCCTAAACCGTAAACCTTAGATCTTAAATCCAAAACTTTAAACCATGAACCCTAAATTCTAGACCCTATAATTGTTGGCGTTAACGTCGACATCATTCTTTTTCTTCAGCTATTTTATTTTTAAAAAAATAAAACAGTTTTATTAATCTTACATGGTATTTTGATTGGTGATAAAAGTGTGATGAATTTAATAATTTACGGAAGTGAACCCAACTTTTTTTTTTATTAACTCACTTCCATTGTTTCATGTTTCCTCTGCAATAGGCTAGTTTTTTTTTTTTTAAACACCGCAATACGCAAGTTTATTATCCCAATCAGACATGTTTCTTGTAATATCATAAGAAGAAGTCACTGTGCCGACAAACCCTTGTTCAATTGTATTTAATGATATATAATCTTTTAAAATCAATCAAAATAAATATCTTGTATTTTAATATTAATTTTATTACCACTCTTGCGATTCCAAGTTATTATGATAACTAGGATTTGTACCTCCGCGAATCAGGGGGGAGAATCAATATTAAGTTTCCAATATTATTTTAAGTTGATTACATATTAAATGTTTAAAACAAAAAAATAAATAAAACGAATATAGTTAAAATAAGACATTGAAGATGAAATATATGGTTATTAGAACTTTATCATAAATAAAAGATATTGAAAACACTAATGCCAAAGTGATGCAATCCTTCAAAAATGTTAGGTTTACTAATCAATATTAAATTTTAAACATTATTTAAAAATGGTTATATATTAAATATTTTAAAAATGATATTATATAAATTATTAAAAAAAAATAATATATATATATATATATAACTGATATGTTAAAAAGATTGAGGATAATTTTTTTATAAAGATTTATTATAAATAAAAGATATAAAACTAAAGCTGAAGTGTTGATATCCTTCAAAAGTATTAGGTTTTATATTATATAATATAAGTAAAATATAATGAGCAAAGAGTTAGAAGAAAGTGATAAAACCTTTCAAATTCTTTTTAGTAGTTTTGAAAACAGTAACAGAAGATAAGTTTTGCTGAAAATATGAAATTTTCAAAAAAAAGATAAAGAGAATTTAAGACTATTAAAAAGATTATAAGTGAAAGGTATAAAATGATAATTTAATTTAAAATTTTTCCAAATTTTAACAGAATTTTATTATTATTTTTTCAAAATAAATATATTTAAACAAATATTTTCCCATAAATAAAAGTACTATGATCATAAAACCATTAAAAGTCAAAAGGTGTACTACAAAAATGATGATGAAAAGGTAAAATCTAAGTTATATTTTCTAAAACTGTTATGATCATAAGTGAAAAATACAAATATGTGAAAGATTCAACCTTTTAAAATAATGTTTTTATTATTTAAATAAATAATCAATATAGTAGTTAAACATGATAAAATTAAATTTATGATAAAATATTTTGTTTGGTAAAATAAAGGTTCATGGAAGAAAATTATGGTTATCTCGACAACATAATATATGTCATAATTTTTAAAACCAAATATAAAATTTATATTTCACTACCAAATAAAACAATATTTTACAACAAATATGTTTTACAAAATAATCAAAATCTAAAACCAGAAATAGCGATTGAAATGTGGAACAAGATAAATAAAAGTCTGAATTGATTTGATTCACAAGCTATATTGGAACACATTTCCAAAACTGGATTGTTATTAAACAAGTATAAAGTTACCCGAAATGTTTCTTATATTATACATATATTTCATGTTATTCAGTATACTTTGAGTTTTCAGATACTTAGCTGGATCTAAATCTGATCCGACCCAACCTGAATCTAGTTTTTCGGATCAGTTGGGGTTTGATTTTATTAAAGATAGTAGCTTTTTAACATTTGTGTCTTTTCACATATATCTTCACAGATCCGGATAGTTTGTTTGTGCTTAAGTTTTAGTATGGAAAAAGTGACAATAATTCTAATAAACACTTATAAGAAATTTCAAAAAAAAATTATATATAAATATGTCATATATGAAAAATTATGATGAAAATTTTGAATTTTCAAAAATATTTAACTAAATTATTTAAAAATTATTTAAAAAGTAAGAAAAATAAAAAAGTATTAGTAAGAAGATTCAACGCTTTAAGTGAAAATATGTAAATTAAACGTTATATTGAGATTTTTTCGCAAATTCATAAAAGAACTAAGGTTTTGAAATGGTTACTATGTTTCTTTTCTTTTGTTATTTTTCTCTATCAAGAAACAAAAAAGAAGAATAAGGGATTTTTTTACGTACCCAGTTTATAACCATCAATATTTATACATGTATTGATGGAATGTTTACCATCAATATTTATACAGGTATTATGTTATATATTATATAAATATATGAACTTATGGCAAACATTTTATATATGTTAAACATATATTTCTCAATTTATATTTAAGTACAAACAATAAACCTTCAATTCTAAACTCTAAAACTTAAACCTAAAATTTTTACTTAGCAATATAAATCTTCAAACTCTATAATATTCGTTATATATATTAAAGAGTTTCAAATATTTTGCAAAATAATTTCAAATATCTAACTTTTGTAAATATACTATAAGTATATTCTACATATCTCTTGATATAGTAAGTTAATAATATGTTATTATTTATATGGTAACCAAATATATTGATTGGCCTAATATCTTAACAAAAAATGATTTTTACATTTGCTTGCGACGTTAATGTATCTTACAGTAATAATACTTAGTGTAATCATCGTAAATATAGTAACAAACAGAAATAATTTCATCATTTCAATTTCATCAAAAATGATATTTAGTTAGTTTGATATCATTTACAATTTCTTATAAACAATGTTCTTTGTTCATTATTTCAACCTCCATAATTTTTATCTTTGTTTTTGAAGATATTTGCAACCACAAATATGAGAACTTAAATTTCTTGGAATATCTTATGTAGTTTTAAATGAGAAGTCTAAAATATTAACATAAATACATACATACCTAGCTGTTTTTTTTTACTATCATAATTTCAAGCAAAAAATATCCACATCAAGTCTTATAATATCAAAAACACAGCGGTTAAATAGCATTAATCCAACTTAAAGTAATTATAGGTCCACTAAAAATCTAACTATTTTTGATTTTGTTAAACTTTTAGACTATTTTAAATCACGACTCAGCCACATTTTAAAATCAATTTTGGATACTTTCCGTTAGATTATTGAAATGTCAGAATAAAAGTAAAAAATAATGATAACTAATTACAAATTTAAATGCATAACATAACTTTATAGTAGAAGCTAAGTATAGATATGTCAGTACTTATTTATTTTTCTATTTTTATATTGAAACAAAAAATATTAAAAGATCATTATCAAGTTTTGGCAAAAAAAATATTTTTGTTTAAAATTTTATGTGGTCAACCAAAAAATAAGATATATGTGATCATATTTGCATAATTATATATATATATATATATATATATATATTTTATTATGTTGGTAACCGAAAAAGATCATTAAAAATAAAAAATATAAATTATGTACAAATTTTAATTTCTGATATATTTTTGATAACCCGCGCTTTTAAAGCGCGGATCAAAATCTAGTGTATATTATACAAAAAGATTTTTTTTACATGTATGCATCCATGACCTTCGACAAAGAGAAAGGCTGAGAGAAAAGGACAATAAAAAATAAAGAGCAAAGAGAAAATATTTTGGAGAGGGTTTTCTTTTGGACTTTTACCTTTTGGATGATATGGCTCCATGCATTAATTTAAACTTTATGATAAGCAAGATTTATAACAGTGGAGGAGGCGACACTCCTTGATCACGTTGTGTGTGATACACCCATCATTTGATATTTTGTGTCTAAATTATATATGACCCATGATTATTTAAATAGAATTGAAAAGGTATGAGTAGTAGAGTATGAAACTATTAGTTTGTGGTTGGTTTGAGCCCATGATTAGGCAGCATACCGAACCAATTTGGTTAACCAGTAATTATGGGAAGTTATTCTCATAACTCCTTTAATGAAGATATGTGACTTTTCATTTAAAAGATGTGTCTATTTATTGAATATAGATTTCTCTTCTTTGAACGTATGCATGTGACTCTTCACATAGTGTCTCTTGTCTGTCTCTATATATGAGACATTGCAAAGAGAAGAGAATGAATGGAGTTATCTATTCATAACATGAATGAATCTAGAGAGAGATTAAAAATGTTTTAGAGAGAGAAAGCTTTGAGGAATCTACTAGAAGGGTACTTTAACGGTGATAAATGGTTGATTTTCATATATGATTTCATCCCCGTCTCTTGCATCCAATTCTAGATTGTATCAAGTATTGTTCATCACTAAACCGGACTAAGATATGTTTTCGGTTTAACTTGCTTCTGCAAATAAATCTCTAACAATGATATCAGAGCATTTAGATTCGGTTCTGGCATATTAACATTCTTATAATCATGGATGATAAGTAATATGGGTTACTAAGGATTCATTCATGATGAATTGAAAAAAAAAGTTAATGCTTAGAATAATTAAAAATAGTGAATCCATGAATACATAATAAAATGAATTGAAACTTTTCACAAGTGTTCGTCATAATGTCATGAATGTTCCTAACAATTATTGAATTTAGAGCCGGAATATATTCCATGAAATTAGAGAAATAGTTAGTAAACCGGAAATATTGTTTTAATCATATATACCTGATTATATATTGGAATCATATTACTTTTATGTCTGTGCGTAGATATTAAAATTATCTCTCTAATGATATATTATACATAGAATATACATAGAATATGATCTCGTATTCTGAGAGATATAAAGGTCGAATGTTACGGCCGAATTGCAGAAAAAATAATATGAAGAAGATGAACAGTAACGCGACACGTGTCACATTCAGATTCCTCTAAAATCATATTTATTTTGCTCATATCTCTTTTATTCTAGATCAGAAATGCATAATTTTATGTCCATGCGTAGCTATTGAAATTATTTTTTATTTGATATATTGTGCGCATGATCTGGAAATATATTTAGAAAGATATTAAGGTAGTACGTTTTGATCATATAATATAGTTTGTATGTCCAAAATTTGAAATTAAATTTTAGATTCGTTTTTTGTTAAGTTGCTGAACAATCTAGAATTATTTTGATTAAAATTTAATGTTATAAATTAAATTAGTTAAGTATTAATTTAATTTAAGTGATCTATGTAAATAAACATGTTGTATTTGTTAATTCATGTTAGAAAATACATAGATCTAGAGGGAGTTCCATTGTGTTTAGAACTTAATTTAGTGGGAGTTCTAATGTGTTTAGAACTTAATATTTGCATGAAATAAATTAATTTGTTGTAATTAAGATTTTAATATGAGTGATGATTAGGAACATAGTGAACTCTCGATCTTGTATATAAATCAAATTGCCATAATTTAATTTATGTTCATTGCAAGATTAAATTATGTGGTTGAAAAATGCAAATAAGTTAATGTCTAGATGTTCAAGCAAGTTTGTTGTTTGCTTTGAAGAACATCATTGGTAACGAAAATTTTAGTAAGTCCTCGGGGAAGAAGAGGTGAAATAGATTCTTTTACATTTTATGGAATAGCATTAGTAGGGTACCATAACTTAACATGGGAAAGATCAAGAAGCATATGTTACCTAAATAGGATTACTCGCATCATATTTTTGAGTTATATGCATGATGATCTCATGTGTGAGTTTGAAAAATATAAAACTGCAAAAGGCATGTGGAGGCCTTGAAAGAGAAGTTTAGTGTCATGTCGGTAACTAAACTTAGTATACTTAATCAAATGTTTAATAATTATAAGAAGCGACTAAATTATTTGATGAGGCAACATCTTAGAATTATGTCAAACATGATTTGAGAGATAAAAAAAATATTGATCAGATTATCCAAGCATTTCTCTGCTTGTTACACAAAAGTTGTGATAATATGCAGGCCTAGATAATTTACAATATCAATGTCAAAACATTTGAGGATATATTATGTCATCTTGAGTTTGAAGATGACCGACTAAAGGCTGCTAAGCTCTTTAACGAGACCAACTTTGTAAAATCAAACTTGGGTTTGAAACACGAGAGGGGTAACAAGGGATATAAGGCTCTCGATCACACTGATCCTAAGAGGCAAATGAAATGTGCCAAACAAGTAAAGCGTGGAGGAAAGAAGGATAAGACCAATACGAAATCTTACAACTGTAACTTATTGGGTTATTTTGTTCTTGAATGCACTGAGGCAAAGAGCGAAATATTCTTAGTCTCTACTTGCAAGTATGCTTATGTTTCTAATTGTGTAATGTTCACAAAATCTCATCATTTGTGGTTTGTAGACTCAAGAAAAACATACCATATAACTAGAAATTGAGAAGCATTTGTGAAGTACCAAATGGTACCTTAAATATATTTATAAGATGGTTATGTGCAGGAAATAACTATAAGGTTGCAGTACTGGGTATTGATACTTTCTAGTACACATGGTTGCAGAACTTTCCTTAATATGATGTCTTGTATGGCTTTACTTAAACTAGGATTTGGTTTGAGATTCCATGATATATGTTTAAACACTTTTCTAGGGTTTTCTTTAGTTCTAGTTATGATTGTCATGGTTTTACTGTACATTATTGTACCACAATCATTGTTAGTGGTCATGTTAATCGTTGTTTTCCGTTTGTCATAAGTTCTTGATTTGGCTACATTGGTGTTGATTGAATGTATAAATTGGCTATAAAAGACTTTCTTGGTTCACTCTCCCGAGCTAATCTTAACACATGTGAGACATGTTTAGATGGAATGGCAATTAAAAAAAACATTTGAAAAAATAGTGAGAGCATAATTTCCATTCCAATGATTTTATTCAGACATTCCTGGTCCGATGAATATGAGGATGAGGCATGGGGTTTCATACTTCATCATATTTTTAATAGAAAAAAAATCACTCAGTTTAGGTATATGCACCATGTTCCTCACAAAATCATAAGAGTTAAAGTGCTCTAGAAGATTTATCACTTTGATTGAAATCAGTTGGAGAGGACGATAAGTGTTTGAGAACTGATTGAGGAGGGAATATTTATCTTAACAGCTGGACAAACTGTTTGATGATAATGATATTGTTAGAAAATTGAATGTTCCCTCAAGTACATATGTATGCATAGAATGGTAGTTGTGAGTTTAATTAAATCAATTCTTAAAGATGTATTCTTGCTCAGATATATGCGTTTTTAAATATGCATAACATTTGAGGTATGTACTAGTAGGGAGTTTTACCACTTGATTTGCATACTTACACATAAATGTTGAGAGGTGTCACCAAGTAGAAGATTGGTTCACCCACATGAACAATTGCCTCAGATTTCTAAGTGAAATGCTGAGATGAGACTAGATTAGTTGAGCGCTAGTGGGAGCTTGCCTTGTAATACTTATCAGTGTCGCTTTAACAAGAGGTTAAGATGAGATATAGTTTTATATATCGATCATGATTGTCCCATAATCATGAATACTTGGGTGAGCTGGATAAGTACATAATTAGTTGCTAGAGAGTGAGCTTATAGTAGCTTGATCCATATAGTGGTATTTTGTTTATATAAGTGACACATGATCTTAAGAGAAGAGTTAACCACTATGACTTGTGTATCATACCACTATATAGGAAGCAAGCGATTATTTTATCTTTAATCTCTATCCCTCGCATGTGAGTTTCTATCAACCTAATTATGGTTACAAAGTTACCCTTGAACCTTCAGCTATTTTTTTGAAGGAAATAACTAATGATTGCTACTTTAGTATGTTTTTCGACGGCGATGGAATAATTAGCCTTACGGGACATGCTAGGAAAGCAGTTAGTTCGGAACAGATGAGTATGAGATTGGAAAGGAAAACTATTAGTATTTATATTGACATATGTGTTTCCTGGCCAGCCACTATATCACTCAATTGGAGTTTGGATATAGTGAACACTTAATGTAGGAGAAGTCTAACATATGCTTTAGGGATCAAGTATGTTAGACCGATATAAACGACAAATGAGTTTGGGGAACAGCGAGACATGCTGAAAAGCAAATATTTTTATGAGGGTTGTAGCTTGTATGTATCCCTAACAGGTGCATAGTTTAGCTCTCAAGTGCAAGTGTACTCGTAAGGGTCGCACAGTTCATTTGCCATATGATTTTTGAGTAAGGATTCGTGTGTTTGATCTCTAAGACTTCTCCAGTAATTGATATGCTCCCTATCATGTGCGAGTGGGAGATATTAGTTTGTGGTTGGTTTGCACCCATGATTAGGCAACATACAGAACCGGTTTGGTTAACCAGTAATTATGGGAAGTTATTGTCATGATTCCTTTAATGAAGATATGTGACTTTTCATTTAAAAGATGTCTCTATTTATTGAATATACATGTCTCTTCTTTGAACATATGTAACTATTCACATAGTGTCTCTTGACTGTCTCTATATATATGATACATTTCAAAGAGAGAATGAATAGAGTTATATATTCACAACTTGAATAAATATAGCGAGAGAGTAAAAACTTTTTAGAGAGAGAAAGTTTTGAGGAATCAACTAGAAGGGCACTTGAACGATGATAAGTTGTTGATTTCCATCTGTGATTTCATTCCCGACTCTTGCATCCAATTCCAGATTGTATCAAGTAGTATTCATCACTAAACCGGACTAAGGTATATTTTTGGTTTAACTCGCTTCTTTATATAAATATCTAACCTAAACCAATAAGTATATAACAATTAATGGAAAGTTGTAACCATAGGACATATTTACAGCGAATAGAATTAAAGATGTATGAATAATAAAATGTGTAACTTTTAAAATGTTAAGCGGTTAGAGACAAAAGGTACAAATAGAAAGATGCAACTGTTGGAGGTATTTTTCTGGATTATCGGTTCTGGTTTGTGAATTATGTTGGGGATGGAGGTATATAAATAGATTCTCTGTACATACAAGACTTCAGTGACTGTTTCTTTCAAGTTTTGTCTAAGACCAATTCGCCTAAACCAGGATGATGGCATTGCCTTGTATTTATTTTTATTATGTATATTTTATAGGTTTTCCAGAATAAAATATTAAATTTGTGGTTTACTTGGGAGGCCAGAATTTTTATTCTTGAATTCTTGCGATTGTTCTCACAATTGCCACTAGATAAATTATGGTGATCCGCTTAGTGGTAATATAATTACAATCTGGTCGATTAATATTGAAGGTTTGAGTTTTTTAACTAGAGTTATCAGTACCTAAACTAAACTTCAGTAATAAAGATTATAAGTAATACCATTAAAACATACCTTAATGAAGACTAAAAAAATAGAAAATAAAATAGACAATGAATACTGCAGGAACCAAATATATTTTTTTAAAAACTGCTGTAAAATCTTCAATATATATATCCTCAAAAAGTACATCAATGGCTACTCTAGAAAGTATGTGTTGTTTGAGAAGGAAACTCTTCAGATTGTAACTCTTCAATTTTATAATAAAATATAAAATTATAAAAAACTTATGTTTGTTAAAGGATGTGTTGTTTAAATAGATTATGAAAATGTATGTTTGTTAAGATATGTGTTATTTAAATAGATAAATTTTCAAGAGCTGCCAAAAATAATTTTCTTTATCACATCAGCAAGAATATTTTATGTCCCTAAGATCATTAATAAAAGAAATTCTGATCATTGGATTGAATTTTTTTCCTATAAAAAGTGATGCCAGCAAATACAAGATTTGAATGTAATTTAGAATATTAATCATATAAAATATTTAGAATGAAAATGATGATACTTCAAAAATGAAAATCTCCTTTTTATAGTATCTTTGAAATTTAAGCTAGGATTAATAAATTTCCAGAGTACACAATCGTGAAAGAAAGTGAAATAAATTGTTTCTAATGCAATAGTGAAAGGAACCATGTGTTTGTTATAAATTTTGTCACCAAAATTAAAATACTTATATTTCTACAATTTCATTTCTTTGGTAAGATATTTCCAGTAAAAAATTCATAATTTTGGCAATGTAAATTAGTGAATATCTAATATCATAAGAGAAATAAATAATAATTAATATGGTGTATTTCAAAATAGTATGTCTTTTATTGCTTCTTGCCACCTTTTATCTCTTTTCAATAAATGTATATATTCATCTCTAAAAGAACTTTAAATTTTATTATCAATCATAAAAATATTTTCATAATGGAATTTTATAAAAGTAAACAACCTTCAAAGTTTATAGAACATGCTAATATAAGTTTGAACATGTAAATTTAATGAGTAATCAATTATAAAATATGAACATGGATAATGATTGTACCGCGTATGATTGCATTTTCTATAAATTATTATAACAGTGATAGAGTTTTAGGTTACAGAAAATCTTTTTAAAAAATGAGGCATCAAAAATTTCTTCTTAATAAAAGTAAGGTCGATATTTAATAGATGCAAATAAAAACATTATTTTATGTGTTTCAACAAATATATTTTATAATCATTTAGAGTGATGAATCTCTTCCTTTCTTTTTTCTTTTCTATTTTATTTTTTTGTTTGTTTATATAGATATGAATAGTTGTAATAATAAAAATTTAATTTTGTAATGGTTTATTGGATTGCAGTGGTTGATCAAACGTTGCAATGGTTAACTATCTCACCGCAAAATGATGTTTAAATAGTTGAAAATGTTTATCTAAACAATTACAATGATACTTTTAAATAATAAATGTTCATCTAAAAATTACAGTGATTTAAATGATTTAATTAAATTTAAAATAAACACTATATGTTAATTTCAATGTTAAAAATGAATGTAAATCAGATCTTCTACATATTATAGATATTTTTTATTTGTAACTTTCAAGTAAATATTTTTTTTGAAACTACACATTATAAACAATTGAAAAGTAAGATTAATACTTTTTAATGACTCTTTTAAAAAAATATTAAAATATTTTCAAATAACTGGATATTAAATATGTAAATGAAAATACTTTATAAAACTGAAATAAATAGAAGCTATTAAAAAAATATAATGTATAAGAAAAATATACAAACTTTTATAACGTTATAAAATATATTATATTAAAAATCAACCGTCCCAACTTTTCATGACACTTTTTGGCATCATAAATTATGACTTTTCACAAATAATCTATCTAGTAACCTTTTTAAAAAAAAATCCAAAATTTAGCATGAAAGTTTTCATGCATACATTTCTGAGGAAAAAAAAAAATCATGCATACACATTCATAAAATTCCAGAAAATTTTACCCAAAAAGCGCGATTATTCTAGTGGTGACTTTCCACACCAAAATTTGTTTCTAGTAAATTTTAACAACCAAACTTTATCCCTATGAATTATGATGCAAAATGTAAACATCATGAGTGTACGTGTATCATGAATTAACAAAGTCTATCTTACATCTATAAACCATTACTATTGGTTACTTTGCGTAACTAAAAACTTGTAGTAACCGTCACAATAAAAAACAGGAATTGTAAACACATGTGATAATGAACGCTTACTTTTACAATTCTCGATTGGTAACTTTTAATCAAACCAAAAAAGTTATGTGCTTTTCTAAACCAATTCCAGAGACAAACACTCAACCTTTCATGAGTGAACACATGTCGATCAAATTTTAGAATATGTAAAGAGAAGAACATGTTCATGCATTCATCTTTTACATTAACAATTGTGTTTGTTTTGTAACTTAAACCACCAACACAATTCATGTATCGTTTGTAACTTAATCCAACAAAACAAGTGAATGAATTATGAACACACATAACCGGTAGATTTATTTTTTCCTACAAAAATGTTGATATCAGCGTTTTGATGAAAACAGGTTTTGAACCGGGATGCGGTAAACAAAAGAAACTAAATTTTGGATGAGTTGAAACAACAAATAAAAACAATGAATATTGAGAAAGATGATATATTTCTGATTGTATAACTTCACATAAAAAATAAATTAAATAAACAATGTTGAATCACTTCATGTGGAGATTAGTGTCTGATGCAATACATATTGGTTATGTGTTACAATACAGAGGAATCACAAGTAATACAATATGCAAGCGATGTTATGAAACCGATGAAACAAAGAACCATTTGTTCTTTGAATGTCGGTATGCTCAAGCCATATGGAGAGGTATTCAAGGTCCCAATATCAATCTAGTAGATCCTAATAAGAGCTTTGATGAACATTTTGGAGAAGTTTTAGCATGTAGTACTAATCAACAGCTTTCTCCTTTCCTACAACAACTCCCATTATGGACTATGTGGAGCCGATGAAACAAAGAACCATTTGTTCTTTGAATGTCGGTATGCACAAGCCCTATGGAGAGGTATTCAAGGTCCCAATCTCAATCTAGTATATCCTAATAAGAGCTTTGATGAACATTTTGCAGAAGTTTTAGTTTGTAGTACTAATCAACAGCTTACTCATTTCCTACAACAACTCCCATTATGGACTATGTGGAGAATATGGAAAAGTAGGAACCTTTTACTCTGTCAAAAAAAAAAAAAAGGAAATTGGAGGAATGATATACAACATATCTTTCGTAAAGCTAAGGAGTGGATTGTTGAAACTGGTTTGACAAAAGAAAACATGCGCTGCAGAACTTTTAGATCAATGACCTCGGATTGGAAGCGACCACAAGAAAGGTTTATCAAATGTAATTATGACTGCAGATACCAGGGACAACAATCGGCTGGTGCTTGGATTTATCAAGATTCAAGAGGACCATGGTGTGGTGCATCACAAAGTAAAGGTACTATATGTTCATTTGCATTAGAAGCAGAACTCCAAACGCTGATCATGGCTATGCAACATTCATGGATGAAAGGATATTGCCATATAGTTTTTGAAGGTGACAAACAGGAGATCCCTGCCTTGATCTCAGATCAAAAGAGAAATTTCAAGCTCCACAATTGGGTCTGCAATGTTAAACAATTGATGGGGAAGTTTGCAGAAGTTGTTTTCAATTGGACATAGTGTGAGAATAATCAAGTAACTCACAATTGACCAAAGACACAATGCAAACAGAAATGTTTACTAGTCATTATTCTTCATGTATTATTTCTCAACTTTCCATGGATTATTTGATTTCCAATTAATAAAACATAAGTCGTTAAAAAAAAAAAGCGAAGAGACCATTTGTAAATTTGTTAATCTATTATGAAAAGGTTTAATGTAAATCTTTTGAAAAGATGCAACTTTTAAAAAAATGAACATGTTTTTTGTTTAAATAAATTATTTTATTAAGTTTTTTATTTAAAAAGATTCTGAAAAGATGCAACTCTTCCAAGATTGGACATGTCTTTTGCTTAAATAAATTATTTTTTAAAACATTTCTATTATGAAAGGGCTCAATGGTTAGACTTCTAAGAATATGTAATTTTCCAATTATGAAAGAAATTAATGAAAAAGTTCAATGATTAAGTTTTTGAAAAGATACATTGTTTCAACAAATGAACACATCTTTTGTTTAAATAAGATGACATCATACGCATGATTCTAAATAAAATGATAACCATTAGATTATAGATTAAGAACAATCTTCACCATTAAATTATTATTTTTTCCTAAAAAATGATGATGTCAGCAAAAACAAAAGGTGGATTTGCTATTATGTATAGATTAGGGGCGTTATCTCCGCAAAAGCGTGGGGTCGTTGACAAAATTCTTGTTATATCTCAATATTTTCTACGGTTACTGTAGTTGTAAAGTTTGCGATTTGGGTTAATCATTTTTTTCAAGTTTTTTATTGTTATAGGGTTAGAGTTGTGATGATGAACTCTGTAGGTATTATTCTCCACTTATGAAGGAGTAATATGAAGAGAATTGTGTGTAAATTCAATTTTCTTTTTTAGATAACACCATATAGACAGTAATATGAAGGGAATTGTGTGTTTATTGTTTCTTACGGGTCAATGAAGAGACAAAATAACAACTCAAGTTGTTTTTTTGGTGAGGTCAAAGCCCTGGACAGAACATATTTGCCCAATCACATCTATGAGTAATATATATAGGCAATAATATGAAGGGAATTGTGTCTAAATTCAAATCTATTTTTTCAAATCTATTATTTCACTTATAAAGGAGTAATCTATATAGACAATAATATGAAGGGAATTGTGTGTAAGTTCAAATCTATTTTTCTTAGTTAACACCATATAGACAATAATATGAATGGAATTGTGTGTTCACTATTTCTTACGGGTCAATGAAGAGACAGATAACAACTCGAGTTGTTTCTTTGGTGAGGTCAGAGCCCTGGACAAAACGGATTTGCCCAACCACATCTGCGAGTTTAAATATCAGTTATGATATCAAAACATAATATAAACCCAGCTGCAATATGATATAATACCTTGGAGTCTAGGTGTGTGTTCACAAGCACTTGGAGATTGTCGAACAGCCTAATCATGACTGGAGTTGATCTGAGGAGCACCTGTGATAACTTCATCAATAATGGTTGGTGGGATGAAACGAATGAAAAATGAATGATCAGTTATCTTGTACATGCTTGAGCACCTAGCAACCTCAAAATGATTGATTTTTACAATGGAATCGGCTTTCAAAGATGACATGTAATGATTAACACGTCCGGTGGGAATAAACCCATGAATTACGGAATCTGCAAATAATATTATTCAACAAAGAATCATGAAATCAATAAAAAAAAATTATGTTAAATAAGTGTGATAGATTGAAGATTAACTTACCTTTTCATCAAGGAAGAGAACCGCGGTTCCCATAAACTCAAAGTCTTTCTTGAAATTCAGGGAATCCCAGAAGCGGAGAAAGCGAGCGACTATGCTCTGACTACTATGACCAAGACGGAGAGACTCGAAGGTTGAGTGATGGATGCCGGTGACGCTGATTTGAGGAACTGGAAAAGCATATAGAGACATTTTATAGAAGATGGTTAAAGCTAAGAGGAATCAATGAGTTTTGTGGAGGTTCATTAAAGATGAGAATCATATATATAGGGTTTATAAAGGGGCTACAAATTAGGAACATTTATGATTAAACGATTTAAGATGGGAAGATAAAGAGTTCACCGGTGAAAAAAAAAGACTATGAACACAAACGGCGAAGCTCAGTAACTCAGACATATCTGAGATGATGATGAAGAGAACTATAACTCATTTTAAACGATGACAGTTTGTAATATAGAAAAACTATAATTGTTGCAAATTTGGATTTTTTCTTCATATGACGTGATGAAGCCCATTTAAAAACGAAACCCGTAATACACTTGCAGACCCGACGCTCAAAGGAAACCAATAAAGCAAGAGCTTCTGATTTTCATAAATATATATTAGTTTCGCCACCAATATACAAATTAACATTTAGTTTAGTGGTATAAATATTAGTGTTGAAATTTTGATAACCCGAATTTGAATTATGAGTTAGTAAAATTTGTATTTTTAGCAATATTTTTTTGTAATGGAACCCATCTAATGCTGAAGTGACAGCCTGAAAGTAAATTTCCTCATTATATTATAGATTATTATGATGACATATCTTACCCCACAATCATTATCAATAAATATTTATATTTTAATATTGTCTGTTTGACTATTCGTACCATTGCCAGTCATATATGACATCTCTTATCCCACAAGGCTTATCATCTTCAGAGTGTTTACTTGTGACTCCAAACCTAAAATGGCAGACGTGATCCTTGCCTCTTCGACCATTGTCCGACCGGAAAACATAAACCAGTCTTGTCGGACAAAGATTCATCTAACTCCGTATGATCTCAAACTTCTTAACTTTGCTTACCCTCAAAGAGGTCTTCTCTTTTCCAAACCAGACCAGGAAACCCATATCATCCCTAAATTAAAGGCTTCTCTTTCCACTGCCTTAGAGATCTATTTCCCGTTAGCTGGTCGTCTTATCAAGATAGATAGACCCGAAGACAATACAGTGTCGTATTACGTTGACTGCGACGGCTCAGGCGCCAAATTCATTCACGCCAAAGCAGAACTCGTCTCCATCAACGATTTCCTTCAACCTCACGACTCTGTTCCCAACTTCACACGGTGTTTCTTTCCCGCGAACGATCTCAAAAGCTCTGACGGCATCTCTGAGTCTTTGCTGTTATTGCAAGTTACGGAGTTGAAAGATGGAGTTTTCATCAGTTTCGGTTACAATCACATGGTGGCTGATGGTTCTTCCTTCTGGAATTTCATCCACACTTGGTCCACTATCTGTCTGAACGGTTCAAGTTCTCATATTCAGCCTCTTGTTCTCAAGGAGTTGTTCCTCGAGGGAATCGATTATCCTATCCATATTCCGGTTCCGGAAACGAAGATACCACAAAAATGTGAAATTCCATCTAAAGAACGAGTTTTCCACTTTACGAAGAAGAATATCTCAGACCTCAAAGCGAAAGCCAACGAAGAGATAGGCTCTTCAGATCTAAAAATCTCGTCTCTTCAAGCGGTTTTAGCACATCTATGGCTATCTATTATAAAACAGAGTCGTCTAAACCGTGAAGAAGAGTCTCATATAATAGTAGCTGCGGATATGAGACGAAGGTTGAACCCTCCTCTTGACATGGCGTGTTTTGGTAATGTGACACACCAAGCGATGGCTACAGCAACAGCGGGGGAGATGTTGGATCAAGGGCTAGGCTGGGCTGCTTTACAGATAAATGAGCAAGTGAGGTCACTAACGAATGAAAGTTACAAGACTTTTGCGGAGACCTGGGTTAGAAATGTTAAGCTCCCACTGCCAAAAATAAGCGGTGGACCTAGAAAGGCTGATACTTATCTGGTGGTCACGAGCTCTCCATGGTTTGAAGTGTACGACAATGATTTCGGTTGGGGCAAACCAATTGCGGTGCGAGCTGAACCAAATAACGGTTTCGGTGTCTCCCTCGTAGTATTTAGAGGAGTTGAAGAAGGAAGTATTGATGTTCATGCGACCATACCTTTATCCATATGGTCTGATGTATTAGTGAACCTGTCGACAGATGTTTAAATTGTGGGGAAAGTGTAAGCATTATATGATTTTGTTGGTCTACTAAATGTAATAATTTAAATACAAGTCAAAATCATACATCATGGTATATGACACATCAGCGTTCTTATATCTCACATATCTTCTCTAATAATAAAATTCTTAATTTTTTTTTTTTTTTTATCAGCTAGAAAATTCTTAGTTTTAAATTATAATTTATTCTTCTTGAAAATCGACACTTTGTTTTAGTTCAATTAGTTTTTATTTTACAATTTGATGAAATAAATAAAATTAGCATTTATTAACCAATCAAATTATAATATTTTAAAAAAATTCCCAATAGGAGTCATACATAAATAAAATCACACACTTTGCGAAATAAAATTTTAACTAAAGATTAATTTATGATAATTTTAATTTGGTACTAAGTAAAATTAATGACCGTTTGATCAATGAGTTATTGGGTCCCGCACGACAAAAATAAGACCGTTACACGTAAGTAAAATCGTCAACAGAGCAATCTCCACTGAATCAATGAATCAATCAGACCGTTGCGAAGATCAAAAGAGTAATAATAAAAGCCTTTTTCTTTATTCATTAAATAAAGTCTTTCGCTAACAACAAACTCTTGAGTAAACAAAACAATCTCTCTTTTCAGGCGCAGAAGAGAGATCAATCCATTAATGGCGGATACGATCTCAAACCCAAGCATGGAACCTCTGTTCTTCTCCGTAGATCCAATGTCTCTCATTCTCTCTCAAAACTCCGACACACATCAGCTTAAACTCTTGTTAGACGGTTTCTGCGGATTCGAGAGGGGACCAAGATACGACGAATACTCTCGACTGCGTGAATCGAAGCTTCGCATGAAACGAGATTTCCAGAAATATCTCGACGATGAAGAAGAAGAAGAAGCAGAGCCTAAGAAGAAACAAGTGAGATTCGAGGGTGATTCCCTAGTTTCACGAGAAGAAGAAGTTATAGTTACACCGGAGGAGATAAAGAAACAGACTCGGTTTGGGTTTTCTCCGATGTCGAATACGAGAAAAGCTGCTCCGACTTCCTCTTTGGCTCAGTCGGTTCCTGATTTCTCCGCCGTGATACGTAAAGAAAACCGCCGTCCGGTTAATCGCAACACTACTCCCCCGTCGCTGTCTTCAAAGAGCAGAAACGGTGGCGTTTTGACGGGATCGGCTTCTTCTTCTTCCATTGCCGCGAGAGGGAGCAAATCGGCGAATGCAGGGGAGAAGAAGAGTAAAGGGTTGATGGGAATGGCGCGGAAGAGCTACGCGAACGTTGAGGATCTTAAGAAGATATCAATGGCTGCCGCTTCGGCTATTAACGGCGTCGGAGTCGGAGGGAGAAAAGCCGTTGGCGGTGGCCGCAGCATTTTGGGTTACCGACAAGTCTACTGATTTCGCTTCCAATGCTTTGATTTTTCTTTTCCCACGAGTTTTTGTTCTTTTTTTCATTTTGTGTGCTTTTTGATTGATGAGATAGAATTTTTTATTTGTTTTACTTTTTTTTTTGGTTGTGTTTGTGATTGATTTGTTTGTAAAAATTAAATATATTCTTGATTTTAAACTCGTCTGATTCTTTCAATCAATTTTAAGTGTCATTTTAGAGTTGTACACACAGATTAAGAAAACATTTAATTTTACATATTTTCTATATAAAAACATCATTACCCATACACTTAACCATATTTCAACCAACAGAAAATTAAACTGAAAAATAAAATTAATAAATTATACATTGAAAATAGAAAACGACACTCTTTATGAAACAAAAATAAAACCTCAAAACGACACTCTTTGTTTCTTTGCTGAAATGGAGGGAATAGTGATTCTTCTTCTGTTTGTGAGATGAGGATGCTTGTTTCTCCGCGACAGGTTTCATATCCGTAGGCAAATGCTCCTTTTTCTAATAATCTATTTTTTAGTAACATAATAATCTAATTAACACACACCTAAGCAGATTAAAAAATATATCTCTTATATACTCAAATCGCATGACAAATCAGATACTGACACGTAGAATTTTTTTTTTTTTGAAAACAGAAAACAATATATTGAAAAAATCACATTCCTAATTTCAATCAATCCTAAATTTTCTCAGCATATCTCACCCCACATTCAGAACTAATTGATCATTGATTTCAAACTGTTTTTTTCTCCTATATAATTTTCAATCTATTAATTTACTCTTTGTTTTTCATTTCTATCTCATCAAGTATCGATGTCTGTTAACAACAAAGGTAAGATATCTGAATCTCTAATATCTATAAGTTGAGTACTTACGAATATGTTTTTTTGTAGCTTATCCTTATGGTACTGTGTTGGAAACACAATCTGTTTGACATAAGTAACACCCTATTTAAACCCAAAAACTGAAGAGAACAAATTTTCATGCCACACATGTGACATGCATGAAACCCCACATTCTCATATTACGTTTAATATCTTTAGATTTTACATCTGTTTTAGCTAAAGTCAAAGTTTATCTCATGTTTAAATCTATTTGCCAGAGCCGGCTTTTAATTCATGATGAACTTTATATTGCCATATCAAGAGTTAAAGTAGAAAAAAATCTAAAGATCTTAATTGTTAATGAGATGGGGAAAAGGATACAAAATAACTAATGTTTCTTAGAGATTTTTCATAAGATTAGAGAATCATAATGCATTTTTAGGTGAAAGAAGAATAAAAAGCGGCTCCTAAAAGGGATTTCAGTAGCTAAGATTTTCTAGATAAATGCAATCACTTGTTTGAATGGAGCCATCTCTTACCATGTTTGTAGAATATTTTATTATAAATAATAATTTAATTTGTTTAAAATTATATTACAGTTTTTTTGGATAAAAAATATATCACAGTTTTATGATCAAATAATTGAAGAGACAATAAAATTGATCCGTGCATAGCACGGGATAACACTAGTATATATATATAAGAGTATTAAAATGAATACTTGCTTTGATATGCTCTTCATTTTCTGCTGATGCTCTTTTGAGACGATCGGATTCAAGTATGAAGCAACAAATTGTACATGTCACACAACTAGAGTTTTGAGTCGTAATTCGTAAATTCTTCGCACGTAAGGAAGTTAGATGATAATGTACAACAAGGTCACACCCAAATACTCTGTTCTGAGTTGGATTGCAGTATTTGATAGGCTAGCGACAGGGGACAGACTTTTACAGTGGAACCCTCAAGCAAATGCTCAGTGCATTCTCTGCAACTCTGCCATTGAAACGCTCTCAATCACCTATGCTTTAGTTGCTCCTTCTCAGAGGAGTTATGGAAGAGTCTCACGAGGAAGCTTAAGGGACCAAGCTACTCTCAGTTATGGAACCAGATTCTGGACATTCTATCAACCAGCTCTGCATCAGACACTATGAAGTTCCTCATGCGATATGCTTTCCAGGCTTCGGTTCACACCAGTGCCGGCTTTAGGCAAGTGCCAACAGTGCATTTGCACTAGGTCCCACCTTTTTTTCAAAATTTTACTTGGACTCTAAGGCCTCGATTGGTACAGCTGATGATAAAGCAGTAGCAGTATGCTGCAGAAGCTGTATGTTGTAGAAACTGTATGCTCTCAATAAAATCTTTAATAAAGTGATTAGTAGAGCAGTAGCATTATACAATTTTAAAATTATAATAAAAGTTAGCATATAATATATATATATATTAAATTATTATATATATTAATGATATATTTGTTATTAAAAATAATGAATATTATTTAATTATATAAATTTAAATTTAAATGTGAAATATTATTACTTTTATAAAAATATAAATTTATTTAAAAATAATATTATTACTTTTTGATATAAATTAATTTTTGATATTATTAAATAAAATAAATTAATTATATATTATTTATCATTATTTATTTTTTGGTAGAGAAGTAAATAATTCACCTATAATATTATCATAAAAATTAATATATGATATATAATTTATTTATTTCTAAATAATTTTTATATGTTAATTTTATAATATATAAATATATACTATTTTATGTTTTGTTATTAAAAATAATGAATGATATGTGTAATTATATAAATTATATTATATTTTAAATGTGAAATATTGTTATTTAGAAAAATTCAATATTTAAACGCAACTTTTATTTTTAAAAATATAAATTTTTTTGATTATAAACATAAATTTTATATTATTTTAATAAAAATAAATAAATTATATATAATTATTATAAATTTTTATATATTCTAACTGCAAATGCTCTACCAAAAGCTCTATATAAGAGCATTGAGCACAGAGAATTTGGAGATCATTAGCATCTTGTAAATGCTTTTCTAAATGCTTATATGATAAATGTTGATTGGATAGTTACGAGCATAATGCTTATGCTAATGCTCTGCCAATCAATCCCTAAATTTTTATTCTTTTATAAAAATGTCTAAATTTTATATTTGATAATACAACTCTAAATTTTGGTTAAAAAAATTAAGTTACACAAGAGTCCAAATTTTCTTGAGCCGGGTTTGGTTCACACGATCTGGCTTGAGCGGAATGGCAGGAGACACGGCAAGCCTCATCGACCCCCACAGATTCTTATCTGAGTTCATTGATAAGCAGATACATAACAGAATCAGCTCACTGCAAGGACGAGGAAGGAAACACTTCACCTAAGCTATGGCTGTTTGGTTTGAGACTAGAGAATAATATTATGTTCTTTTCATTCTAAAAGTTACACAAACTAAATCTTAGCTTTAGTTTGTACAAAAACCTTTTTTGATTTGAATAAGTTTAACATTTTTCCAAAAAAAAAAAATGTACAACAAGGTCACACAAACATGCCTTAAATTACTGCCAAACTTTGTTGTATTAGTCAGTTAAATCTCCATCTCTCTAAAACAAAGTCTAAGAAAAAAAAATGCAATGCTACACAAACTATGTAATCCCATTTTGGTGGTTGATTTCTTTTGAAAGATAGACAGTCATTTATTCTCGTATAGTAATTACGTTGGACTAAACTCGAAAAGAATTCAATGTTCTTTCAACTATTTGGACGTGTATTTTGGGCTTTCAGAAACTGGACCATTCCGACTCTTTTGACCATGACTTGGTATTAAAAAAATGTTCGTTTTCTCAACATTACTATGTTTTCTGTATATAGAAATAACCAAATCATATATATATTAAATGAGAAATCATTTAATTAATTTTTTATGTATCAATTATATGTGAAATTTAATAAAAAATATTATAATATAATTTATCGATGATTTTTAATTTTTATTTATGTTAATCAAAATCCGAAAAAAAAACTCTAGAACCAATTAGTATAAATTGTCAAACAATTCATATAATATACTCATCTATAATATTAAAGCATAATTCTTCATAAGACTTTACCATTAATTTGTGTGATATTTACAATATCATTTCATTCATATGTTTATGCATAGCATAATTAATTAATATCAACCAAACAATTAATTTAGGTTCCACAACTAAAAATAATTAAATCATTTATAATTTCTGTCATTTATCATTTTCTTTTCAAAATGCACCACTATATTTATTATCCTAGAAAATATTTATAGCAATTTTCTAAAAACGTATCCACTATAACTTTTTATATGATAATTTTTTTGATAAACACTAAACTAAACAATATTTTTATTTTATTAAAAATAATAATGAAAAAATTTACTAAATTTAAAATGTTTGAAAATGAAAATTCAATATGTAAAATTGATATTATTAATACGTCATAAATACTAGAATATTTAAATAAATATCTTAATAAATAAGCTATTAATGTGTATAAAATATTTTAACTTGACATATCAATAACATGGTTTTGGAAAAATTTCAAAACAAAATTATATTTGTCAGCAAAATATTTTCAAATATAATTTTTTATCATTAAAAATTATATCAAATTTTAAGACATTAAAATCATTTTAAAATAATTGAGGATGGGTATGAATAGACAAATTATACTATTTTGATTCTCATATATTTATTTTTATATATTTGTTGGAGAAGTTAACATGATAGTTCTACTGATATTTGTTATTACTAAGGTTGATGTCTAAGAATGGAACAGGGCAGTCTTACAAATATGTCACCATTCACAAGTTATAACAAAAGATGGATGGTATAAAATATTTACAATAAACAAAATAAAATATTAAAATTTGGTATATCTTTTATAACCGCATCATGTGGTTTAACTGCATCCAGTTAAGGATGTTTCATGTGGTTTCTCAATTCTGTATGTATATGTGCATATATACATACTCTATATGT
>MU107778.1:0-34198 GCA_012274485.2 Sinapis alba | reverse complement strand
GCTCTGATACCACTTGTAACGCCCCGACCGCCCACAGCTAATGGGCCACCCACGCCCGCTCTCTCGGCCCGTGGGCCCCATCCCGTTCCAGCGGCCGGTCCATTAATTTTTCCCAAGGCTCGAAATCATTGTTTACTAACCCTGCAATCACCACATGACCTTTCCCCGTGCTTTGGCCTCACTCACACGATATCGCGAATCACTTCCCGATAGGTCACCCATCCTTAGACTACTCCAACTCAAGCACGCTTAACTCTGGAGTTCTAAATGGATGTGCTCCCGAAAAGGTAAGTGCACTTTGATGACATAGGTAGCCAAATCAATTCTTTTAAGTCTTTCCATATATCACAACTCGGGATGTTACAAATATAGTCATGTTTTGTTTAAATTTCACAATAGTTTAACCCGACTAAAACTCAAACCTGACCTTAATTACAGTTTGCAAACTTATTCATGTAGGATTAAGGGTCATATGTTTAATCGGGTTAAACTATTAAGTAATCTGTTAAGATGATTATGTTAATTAAATATGATTTAGTTAAATTGAAAAGATTGTGAAGATAATTATATTATTAGTCTAAAGAGAGGAGCTAATAAATTTAAGTCTATTGGACCTTGGTGTCAATAGTATAAAGATACAATTGATGTCAACTAGAAATCTCTTTGATATTATTATTTGATAAATGATTTTCTTAAAGTTTGTTTATGTGTTATATCATATTTATTTTCATCAGAAAATATGAAATGACTTAATAAAAATAATAACATGGCTTAAACTAAATATGAAATACATATTTGCATTTTATGTTTGATTTATATTTTGGATAAGTTTTTTAGAATATTATAATACCTCAAATATCATCACTAAATTAAATTTATTCAAATATAACATTAAAATAGTATAATAATGAAAAATAAAAATATTTTTAAAAATTTTGAAAAATTATTTAATTATATTTTTGATAATTATAAAAAATTCTTATAAAAGGATTCTTCAAAATTTTATGCAATTTTTAAATTATAAGTTTCTAATCTTAATACCACTAGTTTTTTTTTAATATCGACAAATTTTTGAAATACTATTTAGTTTTACTTTTGGATAATTATAAAAATTCTACCAAAATTTCTCTTAATTTTACGTAATTTCATTTAATATATTTTAATACAAATAGATAAAATCCATATAAATTATAATTTTAAATATATATATGTAATCATTCTTAAATATATATTTAAAAAAATATATTTTTTCTTCTTAATTTTATGCTTAATTAAATCAGAAGTTAAATTAAAATATTGTTTTGATCAAAAAAATAAATTAAAATATTGTTAAGCAAAGAATAAATCTAAAATATTAATAATTATTTAAAAATATATTTTAATTTAAACTATATTATATTTTTTCTTATGATGCAGGAAAACACCTAAATATTATTAAACTTTTTTGGGTGTAATAAATAGTATTAAACTTTCTGTAGTGTACATCTTATATTAAAATTTAATAGCAATAACGATAAATTATTGGAATTCCCTTATTTCCCAAATATCCTCCCAATAATCTAGAAGCTCTAGTCTCTCCTTCACCGACTCCACTGAAATTTTCAAAAGAGCAAAAGAAATCTTTAAGAAATATAAAAAAAAACTCGAAAAATGTCTTCTCCCTTCCTAATCACATGGACCTTATCAACGCATTATCAGCTTACATCCTCTCCGTTCCCTGCAGCTGTATTGCACTTTCTCCACAAGCGAAAACGACTTCGGATTTAAACATCACAGTCCTTTTCTCTCACCAAACCCTCACCTTCTAGAATCTCTTATCTCATTTGCTTGATATGCAAGCAATATAGTAAACCCTAAATATATAACATGAAAAAGTTACTACAAGTATATTCTTCTATCAAACTTCCCCTTTATATATTCCTCTTAATATTTACACGTATGCCTCGGTGGATATAGACCTAGAGAACGTGTGGAACTAAACGTTAACACACTCACTTTTGACAGCGTGTTAAACGTGTAATTGCTTTTGAATCAAAGTATGTATGGGGAAAGGGGAGTGAAGAAATTGATTCTATACTATTAAGTGGCTTTAGGTTTTCTTCTTCCTTCTTGTCTTTTAGAAATGCTCCTTGTGGAACTCAAACTTCGTTGAACCCTTTTGGTTGAATGTGTTGCATAGTTTGCTAAGCTCTTTGCCTAGAACCGGTACTCCGCAGTAAAACACTCCTGTCAAGGAAAGAAATACAAAGATTTAAGAATCATTTTGATGCTTTTTTATTCTTATTGTTGTTTGATTGTGATTGGAAAGTGAAAGCTTCTATCAAATCATGAGAGTGAAAGCAGATACCCCTCAAAATACGCTGAAACTCATTATTGCCGTATATAAAAATGTTAAAGAGTTGTATGGACTAAATTGATTGAATCTAAATACATTCTCTTTTTGTTTATATATGTGAAGATTGTGAAGCATAGAGGTAGTGATAGTTACCTATTCTTGCATTGCAGTGCTTGGAACTTAGCTTAGAGAGAACCTTTTTCCAGTTGGGTCTTGCAAAGTGTGTTCTGACCTGAAAATTGAAAACATATAATTTTTTTTGAGTTGTGGGGTTCATTATTCCACAAAATGAGAAGTTGGGGACCGTTTTGATAGAGAAATCAAATGAATCACGTACACTAGTGCCAGAGACAATGTCGACTCCATTTTTGGCATGGTTAAGAGCTTGAACCATTGTAATGAGAGCAGAACGAGCATCACCTTCTTCATACACACTTGTCAAATAGTTATGCATCTCTATCACACCCTGTTCAACACACAAAAAAATAGCAAATCAACTTTGATATTCTCAGGAAAGTGCTAAGTGATTCTCTTAGGAAATGCTTTACCCGTTGGTCAAGCTCTGCTACTTCGTTCATGACACCTTTGAACCAATCGAAAGAGCCTTGTTCTCTTGTTACCCAATAGAAGTAAGCATTTGTGGTTTTTAGTATTTTCTTTCCTCTCGGTGTATTAGTATTGTTGCCACTGTTGCTTCCTGTGCTGTTCTCTGATGATCTACTAAAATCCGAGATCGAATCCTGGAGATGTAAAATATTGTTCATCAAATTCACATCTTCATTAGTTGTTTGGGGAAAAAAGAGTTAAAAGATTACCGCTTGCTCCTCCATTTTAACAATGTTGTTGAGCAAATCTTTCAAGATACTGATAAATGGAGTTGCACCAATGCCAAGACCAACCAATAAGAGAACATCATATTTTCTATAGTCTTGTGCTGGTGCACCATAGGGTCCATCTATTAATAGCTTTGGCAAACTGTAACAACATTTGACTAAACACATCAGAATTTGATTAATTAGAGTTTTTGGTTTACTTTTTATTATACCTTTTCTTTGTTGTCTCATCGGCTCTGAGAAGTCCACTTTTACCGGCAACCGGTGGCTCACACACTTCAGAGAATACTCTTTTGAGTTCTTGAGTCCAATCTCCCAGCTGTCTAATGTGAATACTGAGATAATCATCTCCAGGTGCTGAAGTAATGGAGAATGGATGCCTAAATCAAATACAAATTAGTAAGAAAGATTTATTTGATTAGTAAGAAAAAAATTGTATTCCGTTTTTTGTAAATTTTTACCATTCAAATGGAGAAACTGCTGGACATTGAACAAACATGTACTGTCCACTTTTATAACGAAACTGAGATGGTTTCGACATTTGCAGCGTCAGAACGTTACCAGGATATATAGCAACCTAAGGGAAAAATGAAAAGAAATTAGATAATTTAAAAATCGAGATAAGATTAACAATAAAGAAAACAGAGTTACATACTCTGTTTTGGTTTCTTTCACTAACCTTTAGAAGTCGAACCGAATAAGAACCAGACCGGAAGTATCTAAGTGTTCTTTCTCCACCATAGAGTAAAACTGGTACTGCAAGATACATCCATGTCTGCAAAAAGAAGAAAAACATCTCACAATCAAAATCAAGATTACATTATATGTCAACATTTAACGAGCTTGGAATAATTTTAGAGACTTACCGTGTGAACATACCAAGGTTTGGCGAAATAAAGGAAGATACCGTGAAGCACAAGCAAGACATAGACGATGATGAACAAATGGTGCGAATACCAAAAGGCGTTAAAGCCAGTAAGACGATCAAATGGCTTTGGAAGCTTGACGAGGTTACGTCGAAACCATCTCGTTGCTAATGTGAATGAAATAGCCATCAGAATGATCATTAAAATCCCTGTGATCCCTTCAGGTCCCTTGACGAGATCAAAGTACGTTGGCTGTTTGTGTTGAAAGTAGTGAAACAGATAGAGACTGTAATCATATTCTGTGGCTTTAACGATTCTTGGGAAATCACAAGCAAGATGGTCTCCAACATGAAGGATCACTGCTACTACAATGGCTCCTGCTATTGTCTGCACATTACACAAAAGATTAGTGTAAAGCTGTTTAGCTGTCAACTTCGAGTGCGTGCACAAAGAATATGAGCCCCACATTATCAGCTTTGTTTGAGAGACAGCACATTGCGTTCGAAGAGGGTTTTGTAATCTAATCAGTGTTGTTTTTGACTTATAGAGTCACGAAAAGAAAGTTCTAATGGGACCCCAAGATAATGCTAAAAAGTAACAATCAAATGAAAACAAACAAAAAAAGTTTATATTTTCAGGGTTTGTTGTATATGTTCACTAACCTTGTGGAAGTTGATGTTATCATCAAAAGGAATAAAGTAGGAGAGTCGTGTGGATCTGAGCCAAGTAATTGTGTTTCTGCAAACTGGGAAAAGTATAAGAGCCATGTTGAATTTAAGTGTCTCTGCTGCTCCTTTTGCTGTGAGTAAGCAATAACCCATCACATGAAATGCATCTTTTTGCTTGTATTGGAAGAATTTCCACAAGAACAATCCAATCATGATCATGATCCATAAAGACAAAACCCAGATCCTTTTCCAGTTCTCTTGCATGAAGTAGACGAAATCCGAGCTCATTCGATGTATTCTGCTATTCTTTCTTAACCCTTGAAGGTTTTGGCTCAATGCTTGGCTTGTATAGCTCAATGCTTGACTGTAGTTGAGGTATGTGTCTTTTTGTAGAAGCAGAGTCTCTAGTTGCCATAGCTACACAAGAAAACAGCAGCATGAGATCTTTGTCTTATTGAACTAGAATGACAAAATGCTTATGAGTTAGATATATGTAACCAGACAAGCTTAAACAGTGACATGTATTAGATATAAAACTCTATTCTACCTTAATTGGACATTTGCAATAGTTTAATTGTTGTAACTACTTCACCTACAATTTGAGGTCATAATTGAATGTCAAACTTTAGCTAATGGATTAGAAAAGAAAAGGAAAAGTTTATACTATATTTGAGCTACTGAATAGAAGGATCTGGGTGTCAGCAAATGAGATAAGAGTAGAAAAAGGTAAAACAGAAAATAATGTAACGCCAATAAAATTTGTATTTTATATAACCATCAAAGTATTGAATTCTATTTATGGGCGGCGGTTTGACATACTTTATTCGGTTAGTGTAACGAAAGTTGAACTCTTTTTGCAATATAATATTCACATCATGCAAGCACGGAAACAAAACATGTGATGGCATGAAAATTCAATTCTCATTTTGTGACATATTTAAGATACAGAGTATTGGGACCAACCAACCTCTATGTAGCCAAGTCTTTCAGGGTCTAACTCCTCCATAATCAAAGCTGCATATTCCTCTGCTTGTTCTTTCAATCTTGATAGCTTATTTGCAGATGCACTCAGCATTATAATCTGTAAATAATCAATTTTCATTTTTGCAAAAAAGAAAAGAAAAGAGAGGATAAGCATCTTTCATAATGTTAAGTAAGACATCTCTATTACATACTGTGTCACCGTCATTAGATATAGTAAACCAACTTGAATATTTAGTCAAAACCAATTAAAAAATAACAAATTTCAACATACATGCCACCTTAGTTACAGATAAGAATCTAAAGACATTGGTAAAATATCAAGGACAAGAAAATTCGCATTTTGTTTCTTTTTTTTATTTTTCTAATATAGATGGAGTGGTTAGTATATCAGCATTTCATGCGATTTAAGGTCACCAAACCCCCGCCTAACTTTGAGTATATATATAAAAAAAGAAAAACTAATTTGAATTTTACGATAATCTAAAATTTAAATATTTGTTTAACTGAATAATTAATGACACAATCAATGACGTTAATTGTCTGTTTGTTAATTTGTCAACATTTAATTAATTACCTCCTTTACTTCCTCTTCTGTAATTCTCCCATCTTCATTCTTGTCCACTCTGTAAATTCCGACAAGAAAAGGTGATTAATAGATTGTGATCGATTGCGTTTTAATGAAAGTCAAAGGTTCTGTAATAAGAAAACGAGTTTAGTATAATTAAAACATACGCATCGTCAGGAACAATAATTCCCGCACACATGCAAATTACAATTATCATAACTAAGGGATCGTTTATAGTAAAATGATTATTATGAGCTTTTAAGATAATGATTATTAGTAGGAAAAATATGATTACGAGTAGTAATCTCATTACTTAATCATTAAGTAACTTTCTCATTAAAAAAAGAAAAGAAATTTACATGTCGAAGAAGATCTGGAGACGAGAATCGAAGCTATCGTCGTTGATTTGCAACCAATACTCGTAAAGCTCGTCGTGACTAATCTTCTCAACCTTTAATCTCCTTCTCCTGCTTAATGCATCGTACAGTTCCAACGCAAACTCCTTTGAATCTTTCATTCCTGAGGACAATAAACAAAACAACAAAATCAAGTTCTTGAAAAAAAAAACATAATCGAGTTTTAGAGAAAAAAAAAAAAAAAAAAAAAAAAAAAAAAAAAAAAAAAAAAAAAAAAAAAAAAAAAAAAAAAAAAAAAAAAAAAAAAAAAAAAAAAAAAAAAAAAAAAAAAAAAAAAAAAAAAAAAAAAAAAAAAAAAAAAAAAAAAAAAAGACATAAATCATGTTTAATGGAGTCTTTTAGGGAGAGTATATTAGCGGGATTTAAGAGCTTGTAAGTAAAAAAGTTAAGAAACGTTTTTTAAATAAGAGATTTAAGAGACGTCTCTTAACTTTTTTAATTAAAAACTAAAAAATCGTTTCTTAAATCCTGCTAAGAGATCTTTTAGAAACTCTCAATAAATATGCTCAAATGGAGTTTCGAACCTATGCACTGGGCGAAGTCGGAGCGATAGATGTAACCGTTCTTGGCAAGCTTTTCGAAGTTGGTCTGAACATCGTTCCAACCTTCAACGTTCTTGTTCTTATTGCTAATGAATCTTAACCCACGTAGAGCTCTCTGAGCACTAGACCGAGTCCGATCCAGCTGAGCTCGTTGCTTCCGCAACGCACGTGCCTCTAGAGCGGAGTTCACTATACCTCCTCCACCGCCGTTTTGGTTCGCCGAGGTTAACGTACCTGAGAAGGAACGAGACCACGAGAACCGCTTCAGCTCATGCGATAACTGCTTCGCCTTCGCCACAGCTTCCGCCTTGAGCTCCTGCGAGAATTGCCGGAGCCGATTCGAGGAAGTGCGTTTCATCGTCGGAGATCTTGAGATCGAAACTGGAGTCATCATCCCCCCGCCGGCTCCTCCACCACCGGCGGTGTCGTCGGAGATATCGATGTTAATGGCGGTTGCTGGCTCGACGCTACGAAGGACGATGGTGTCATCGTCTTGAAGATCGATCGTGACCTCAACGAACTCTTCACCGTAACCGCCGTTGGAACATTCAGTTCCGGGAGAAGTAGATGCACTTCCGACGGCGAGTCTTCCGGCGGAAACGGAATCAAACGACCACCGGCGACGATCGTTCTTCGAGAACGGCCTCATTCTAACGATCCGGCGCCGAACACTGAGGGGGAAACTGTTCGGATGTATATATATATACACGTATGTATGTATATATAAAGGTAGGTGGAATCTTAGAAAGGGAGGAGAGGGAGAGATAGAGAGTTCTTAAACGCGTCGTGGCTCAGTGGAGAAAGCCATTTTTCACGCGCTGTGCATATCTCTGCTTTATAGGCGAGGAGAGAGAAGAGAGAGAAAGTGATGCAGAGGTAAAAAAAAAACAAGAGAGAGAGAGAAAGAGAGAAAGAGAGAAACGCACTGAAGCAGAACGTTGACGAAGAGAGAGGAAACACGGCCCATGAGGTTCGAACTGGACCGGCAAAAAGTTTGCGCAATATACTCTTTTTTTTTAAGAAAAAAACTTTATAATAAGAATATTGATTTTTAATTTTTTATAGTCAATTTTTTCAAATAAACTTTTAAATTTTTTTATCACAAAAATAGCATTCAAATGAAAATAACCAACATAGCTTTTTATTTATTTTTTTAAAAATAATATTTATTTAATATTTTTAAATTTTTTGAAACACTAACTCCAAATCTCCACTTCTTAACTCTAAACCATAAGTGTATATTAATTAATTCTAAGGGTATAAGTGTATATTTATTTTTTTATTGAAATATTTTGGTTATTTTCTTATTTGATAACTATTTTTGTGATAAAAACTTTTTTATGGATATTTTAGAGTATTTTTTTTATTCTTATAATTTTATTTTGTCACTAACTGAAATGTATAAAATTTATTAAGGAAAAATATTTTTTTTATTTTTTTCTAAACCTGAGCACCTCAAATTTATATTTTGCAATATAATATGAGAAATTCTCTTAGATATCTCATTTTAGTTTGTTCTTCACAAAAATAGTTCTTAAGAAAGAAAATGACCAAAATAGGTTTTTTTAGAAGCTAAATTTTTTATTTATATGTATTTATGTCCCTAAGGTTAACTAATTTAGACTTTAGGGTTTAGAGTTAATTGCTATTTTGGTCATTTTATTTTTCTAGGGCTATTTTGTGACAAAAACTTAAAAATGGCTATTTAAGAGAATTGCCCATATAATATAGAACAACTATTTTGTAAATATACATGTTTATCCTAACTTAAACTACAAAGAAAGTTTAAATATTATATATGTTTGGGTTCTACATTTTAAATTCAGGGTTTAAATTGTCCTTATTATTATGAATTTTTAATCTTTTGATACTGAATTTATACAATTTTAGAATTCTAAATTTGGTGTTAGGTTTGATGCCTGGGACAAAAACAAGTGCTATTTTGGAGAATTTATCTTTTCTTTTTGAAGTTTATATTTTAGTTTATGTTATATTTTTGGTTAGACAAATGAGACTTGAGAGTATATTAGTCATATTATTACTGGGGTGTTTTACTACATAAAGATAGTTTATCCGTTAAAAATCAATAATAGAATTTGCTCTTCGATGAAATATGTAAGACATGTATATCTACTGTATCAATGGCGTTTTACACGAGTGACTGTGTGAATGTTTGTCTCTCTGCAAGTCTACTTAGGTCTATTTCGCCCGACGCGTTTTGCCAAAGTTGTGCTTGTAAATCTTTGAGAGAAAAACAAAGGGGACGACTTTGAATATAAGCTTAGACGAAACTTTTGGATACATGTGTTGTAGCGATTGATGTAGTATATCGTTGAGTCCACGACGACAAATATATTCTCATAGCTGAAACGAGTTTAGTTTAAGAACAAACCAATATTGATAACAGCTTTTTTGTAAGTGCTTCACTAATAGATTCAAAATATTTACATCAAACTGAGTATGTTTCATGGGTCGTCGAATTATCTTAAGACACGAAGTTGTTTAAGAATATACTTATATTACTTATAAGGAAGGCACACATCACAATTTATATTTTGAGTGGTTGTGTGTGCCTCTTCATTTTTCATAGAGGTTTCAATTCAAATATTAGGTTGTGTAACAGTTGAAGTAAGTGGTAAAAAAAAAAAAAAAAACTCCATGCATGTATGAAAGTAAAATGTGAAAAATTGATGAAGATTTTGACTGTAATACCTGATATTAGAATATCGTGTTATTCTATATAACGAGCCCACTTATCGTATGATCAACACAATGAAACCTTTTTTATTCCAGCGGTTTATACATGATACATCTATTCATCAATAAATCTTTTTTAATTATTCACCAAAAAACAAACATCTAAGAAAAATATTCTAAGTAGTTACTTTTTTATGTTATAGAATGAATAACTTTTTCACATCTAGATATCTATATTATATTAGTATCTATCTTTTTGTTGGCTGTATATGTAGCTGGTTAGAATTGGTTTAACATTTAAGCAATAAATCTATGGGATAGCTTAACTCAAATTACTTAGAAGGATATTTAGTTTTCCAGGCGTCTACTTAAAGTACTTATTTTCTTTTAGTCTATTTCGTTTAGTGATACTGGTTATCCCATTTAAAAAACAGATGTATATAAGAACAACTATTTACAACGTTAACTGATATCAATTGGTTGAATTAATACCCTTTCAAAATGTTTTATGTTTTAGCATTTTCACAATTATTAAGAAAATATGTTAAGTTATAGTTACCAATACATTAATTTCCGTAATTAACTATTTTCCAAAAAAATTAACCAATAGAATTTTAATAAATAAAATTATATTTTTTGAAGTTTACAATTTACAATTAATGCATACATTAAAAATGTAAAAAAAATATTTCATTTTGAAACAAAACTTTTTCCTAGATTATGTATCTTTGAGAAACGGAAGGAGTATATGATATGGGCATATATGATGTATGCATGCATGTGTGCTTCAATATTGTTTCAACTTCTTCGTGAACTAAGTAGAAATCTGAACTTGTTAAGATTGTGACTTAGCAACAAACTAATGTAGACTTATTGGACATGCTAAACTTCAAAACGAAACGTCGATTAATCTAAGAAATATTTAATTAGTTTCTTTTTAGACGTTTACTGAGGAACATTGTCTCCTTTATTTTTGTTAGTCTTTGAAAATGTTTTCGTATCTACCAAGTAATTACATATATTTATATATTTGTGTTGATATTTATATATTTGTGTTGATTGATGAATGAAACCACAAATGATAGTTTGAGAGCAAATCCGTATATTACGATGTGTTTTCGACCCTAACTGATATCAAAATTATTATTTACAGAAAAATGAAACTATATTATGACATCTCATACTAGAATCCGTGAGTACTAACTAATCTTATAGCCAACGTTTTGGTATCATTATGAATTTATGATGATACATATCTCATACTAGAAGTCTAGAATCAATGAGTACGATGGTACTAATCTTTTCGATTTACTTCTTGATCATATCATTAATACTATAGCAATACTAGAAACTGATAAAAAGGAAAATATATGTCAATTAATAGTCTAAAGCAATATAGTATGTTTAAGATGTCAAATTAATTGGATGTAAAAGTCAAGCTTGGTTCTAATTGCTATAAAAAAATTCAGACATAACTAACCTCAATTTAGCAAAACATGTGCTTTTCACGCTAAACCAATTTCAAGTTAATTACTCCCTCTGTATCACTTTAAGTGATGTTTTAGGATTTGTATTTTGTTTCATAATATGTGGTGTTCTCACAATTCAAGAAATTTTTTAATGTTATTTGAAATTTGTAACCAATTACAAAATACTACATAATTTTTTTATTGGCTAAATTAATGCTATTTTATGTTACCAAGATAAACTGCATTAAAATTTATATTTTCTTAATATTTGTGAAAAAACCTTAAATCCCTCTTATTATGATACAGAGGGAGTATAAAATATACTAATTGTTAATGTAGCCACTAAAAGGTTCTTAAAGTTATGTGGATGAACAACAGAGGTTTTTTAAAAATACTCGTATTTCAGAGAAAAATGTGTATATAATAAACACACTTGTGTATGTGTTCCAAAAAAAAAAAAAAAAACACACTTATGTATATATTTATTTGGAGAAAACATTCATTAAAACTTTGAACTTTCAAATTAAGTCAATTTTTTTTTCAATTTATGTTTGAGCCAAAAAAAATTATCAACTTTTAAATATTGACCGTTTTAACTCTCATATTTTGTTGACTAGACCATTTAAGAAATCCGAATAGTCTACTGTTAAAATCGATTAAATATAAACATTTATTAACTCTTTAAATGACATCATTTTAAAAAAATAATTAAAACATTGATCAAATAACGTCTTTTTATTTATGTAAACTCTTAAAGCATTTTTTTCGTGAAATTATAGCCCTAAATCAACTTATGTTTTTCACTATGGTTTCATTTAAAGAGTTAATAAACGTTTATTTTTTAATCGATTTTATTAGTTGACTATTCAAGTTTCTTAAATGGCCGAGTCAACAAAATAAAAAAGTTAAAATGACCGATATTTTAAAGATTTTTGGCTCAAACACAAGTTAAAATTTTTTTTGGCTTTAATTTAAAAGTTTAAGGTTTTAATGAATGTTTTCTCTATTTATTTGTAGAATCTATGTCACTATATTCTGCAACTTTTATAATTTCGAAGGAAAATAACTTATCCCAAGAGTTAGTGAAGTATGCATCTGAACTCCAATGTTGTAATGAACAAAAAAGTCTCCTGAAAGAAAATATTTAGATTAATATACTTACAACATTTTTCCTTAACTGCAGATTATAAAATCTAAGGGGAGTTAACCCACCTATTTGACTTTAAGGTTTTCAAAATTTGACATATCATGTGCTTTTCGATGAACTGTTAATTACAACAATAGGTACCTTATTAGTTATTGGTTAAAGCCAAACGTTTTTGGAATGATGGATCAATTCTAACTGCTGTTTGTTTAATTTATTTTTGTCGTGCCACAGAAAAAATAAATATATTACAATAAGAGCAGTTAATGGTTTCTTTTGTGTTTACATAGGTACAGAAACTTACCAAAATTAATGGTCACATAGTCAAAAGTTTGTTTATAATATGTTTATAGACGATAGTTACAGACATAATTTATTTTTGAACCAGCAAAACAAACAATATGCACATATATCATCCAAACTTCCGGGCTTCTAAAAAGAAAATTACGTAGTGGAGGCCCAATACAATGAGAGAAAAGGGGTCCACCATATATCTCCTTAGCCAATTACCCAATTAGTTGGCACTGACTGGTTGAAACGTTACGGTTAGTTTGCGGATATGGGTGGTTATAATTTTTAGCATTATTAAATAATTCGTACAACTAGTACTACAATTAAAAATTGTTGTGTTTGTGAAATATTTATGACTGGTTAATTTTAAAATACTACAACAATTTAATACTCCCTCTGTATCACTTTAAGTAATGTTTAAGGAATTTTATTTTGTTTCATAATAAGTGATGTTTTCACAATTCTAGATAAAATTTAATGTTATTTGAAATTTATGACCAATCACAAAATACAACATCTTTTTTTAATTGATTGAACTCATGTTATCTTATATTACCAAGATAATTTGCATTAAAATTGATGTTTTCTTAATCTCTGTGAAAAACTTTAAACACCACTTAAAATAGTACAGAGGAAGTAATAAATTACTAATATTAACATATTATAATATTATAAAATACAAAAATATACTAATATGATAAAATGTAATAATTATTAATATACTATAATTAATGATAATATTATGTTTTTATTTTTTTAGTTTAGATGAACATTATAATTTCAATAAAATTTATTTGAAGATTCATGTTATAACTTTTTAAAAAATATTTTATTTTATTTATATATGTATATATTAATGTTTGAAAATTATAATATATGATTTTGGTTTAAAATGTTTATAAAATAAAAATGATATTGTTAATGAATTTAAATTAAAATATAATATATATATATATATATATTATTTTAAAATTTAAAATTTAAAATAATTACCATCCGCAATCGCAAAAGCGAGCGAGAATTTTGGTTTTATGAAATTTGGAACGGTTTGAAGCATTTTGTAGCGTTTTTGTGATTGTTGCAAAACCCAACAACTGCTATCAATCGCAAAAAAAAACTGTATTTGTGGGTCTTAGCAAGGAAACCATTCACACCTTATAGCATCTTTAATGAGAATATTTATCCACTGAAATTCTTAAAATATATATGTGTATATGTATATATTAATATTTAATTATGAAATTATTAATTTTATTAGAAATCCAATCTAAATTTATTTTTATATATTAATTTAAAACTTACAAAAGAAAATCTATGCCAACTTATTTGTTTTTATTAAAAATCCTTAAAATTATTTATTTATTGTAGTTACTTATTTGACATTTACAGTTATCTTTACCTTCCCAACTTTCACTAACGAGGAAAAAGATATTATTATGCGGATTAGTAAAATAATTTCTTATCATAAACTTATAATTTCTTACATCAAGAAAATTGGCTTGATGCAAAAAAGCAAGAAAACGATAAAATAGCAAATGGAATAAAGTAAGAAAAAATGATTTTTATAAGATCATAATTATTGTGGGATTTTTAAAGTGAATTTTTAACATAATATAACAAATCTAAGAACTTCATCCTAAAAACCTTGCAATAATCACATTCTAAGTCATTTTTTCCGCCATGTGTTCTGTAAACACTTTTGGTTTATATTCAAAAAGAAACTCGTTAAGAAGTTTCAACATTGTAGAATTGATTGAATCAGTATTTCAGTTGTGAATTATTTTCTCAATTGTGCTTCAAATAGAGTACAATTTCACATTGTAGTCTCTGGTGTACTATTTGATAGGGAATTTTCTGGTGTACTACTTTGATATGATGCTTTTAGAAAAAGTTGGTAAAATATGATTTTCCGGTTGGTATCGAACTCATAGATTAATCTTCTCGTTTTTTTTCTGTGAAAACTTATGTTATTCAATTAAATAACCACTAAATAAAACATAATTTCAAAAGTATGTTAAAACACGTAAGAAATACGAACTCTCCGATCGTGATCGGTGTGACACCACATACATAAAGTTTGAACAAGAACCGACTTCATGATGGCTTTCCCAAATTAAATATATTATCTTAGGTTAAAATAACTATTTGTACACAACCCATTACACATGTGTAGTGTATGCCTTCTCAACAAATAAACAAAAAGTTATTCGTTCTTTTTGTGGTTGAAAAAGGATGTTTAAATTTAAAACACTTAAACGGTACAAGACACACGACTTATGAGCCCATGCAGTGTTTTACAAGAAACATAAGATAGAGGAGGTTCCTAAGAAGAAGAGTGTGTAATCGTACGATCTAAATTAGGGGAACTTGAAACATTTTAAAAAAAATGTTTTTTTTTCACGATTTGGAAACTTATGCCCATGTATTTTTTTTCATGGTTTCAGAATCTATGTCATGTAAAAGATTTCTAAAATTTTTGGAGGTCAAGACCAATGTTGTTTTGAACTCAATCAGCTGCTCCCAGGTCTGGTCATGCATACAATTTGACCGTTGAACATGAGTTTTGTATGTAGTCTTCCACAATCACGACTACCGCAACCACTACCGACGATATGAAAATAATGTAGCAAGTCTTGAAACTACTTTTGCTTACAAAAGCTTTTTAGCGTTAGACGGCTTAGGCGCCTGAAAAATTGGAAACAAGAACAATTTTGAATAGTGACGCGTTCACTGCGTTTGGTGAAAACGTAAAAGCAGCTATATTATGACTATTAAATTTTAAGTCAATTATATATTTTTAATTTACTAGTGGTAAACCTAAAAAAAATACTTCAAATTCATGAGAATCTTATGCGTACGCGTCGTCTGATTTGTAACCAAGAGTGTGTTGTTGGTGGAGACTAAAAAGAACAATTCCAAATTTAGGAGTTGACGAAATTTTCAAAGCTAATAGTCTAAATGTGATATGATAACTAGAAGCAGACCAAACTTTAACAACCATCTATACTATAACAAAACGAAATCTCTTTCTTTTCTCTGTTCGAACACGTTAAAGGGACATATTTCAAATTGCTACTCCCTCACTTTTAAAAACATATTGTTTTAATCATTACAAATTTTTAACGTTTAATTAATTATACAGTTTTTGAAGTAATTTTTTCATATATTTTAAACCAATATCAATCTATCTATACTGTTATATGTAAATGATTTTTCGCTTCAATTTTCTCACGTTATAATTTAAAGCAGCTAATGTCACTAATACTCTTAATAAATAATTATATTTATATATTATATAATTAGTCATAAATTAATTAATTAATTAATTATAAAAAAATGTCAAGGAGAAAAAGGGAATATGTAGACTTTGAATGATAACCAAAAGAATGAAGAGGAACACTATATTTCTCAACATTCTTTTAAAAATTTATCATTCATGAGAAATATGTTTTCCTTTTCATACTTTTTTTTAGAGAATTAGAACAAATTTGTTCCTTATTAATTTTGATAAAAAATCATCATTCTTCATTATTCCCAAAATTTAATTCCTACTCATTTTTTTTTATCCGTTCATAATGTTCCTGTCATAATTACCAGTTACACCTGTAATGATCATATTATTTTTTTAGATATATTTTGTTTGATATTACCTAATGTGTATTGGTATTATCTAATGATGCAATATCTATTTTTCTTTCACAAAAATATAAAATTTATGAATAAAAAGATAAGTCTATGTATATCGTTATAGAATAAACTAAGAAATATTATCATTATCTCAATTTCTTTTTTTTTTGTTAAGTTTCTATTTCTAAGTTATCAAAACTTTATTTTTTTACTTGCTTTTTTCATAATTTTAGTTTGTATTTTCGTAATTTTTGATAGTTTAATGTGTGTGACTGGTCTAAAGAGGTAATTTACGAAGTTTTTTTTTCTTTTACTTTACTCTCTTGCATGTTTAATTTGTGATTCTAATTCTATTTTCATAGTCGTATAGACTTAAGTGATGTTGAAGAAGATGGAGAAACAATAACAGAAAGAGAAAAAGTCGGACAAATGAAAATACTTGAAACATAAAAAGTATTTTATCATGATAATTTTTGAATTTATAATAGAGAAATTCCCATAGATAGTCTCTTTTAGTTTGTTCTTCACAAAAATAATTCTTAAGGAAGAAAATGACCAAAATAGATTTTTTTAGAAGCTAAAAATTTTATTTATATGCATTGGGTTAACTAATTTAGACTTTAGGGTTTAGAGTTAAGGGGTGGGTTTGGGGATAAGGTTTCAAATTTCAAAAAAAAATGAAAAAATGAAAATTTCAAAAATAAATAAATGCTATTTTGGTCATTTTATTTTTAGGGCTATTTTTGTGACAAAAACTTAAAAAGAGTTATTTAAGAAAATTATCCTTTAAAATACATATATGTTAATAAGTATTCGTAGAATGATAAAGATTAAGTACATAAGAAATATTTTATAATGTTAATTTTTGAATTTATAATATATGTACTAATAATTACTTTTAATATGATTATGCCCACATAAACTGGTAAAACATCTGGTTAACAATGTAAGTATTATCCATAAATTTTCTTAATAATTAAAATTTGTTTATATTAATTAATAAAATATGTATTGAGAGCATGATTGGTTGAAACGCAGCGGTTGTGAAGAGTTTATGGATATAGATGATTACAATTTTTAATGTTATTAAGCGATTCGTACGACTGGTATCGCAGTTAAAAATTATAATGTTTTCAAGATATTTGTGACTAACTGATTATGAGATATTGCAATGATTTAATAATAAATTAACAATATTAACACATTATAACATTATAAAATATAAAAAATACTAATATAATAAAATATTATTATTAATAAAATATAATTAATAATAATTTTATATTTATTTTTTTAGTTTAAATGAAATTTATAATTTCAACAAAATTTATTTTAAAGATTTATGTTATAAAATTTAAAAGAATATTTTATTTCATTTATATATGTATTCATTTATTTATTAATGTTTAAAATTATAGTTAATAGTTTCGGTTTAAAGTTTTTATAAAATAAAATAATATTGTTATTGAACTTAAATAAAAATTATATATATATATATATATATATATTATTTATATTATTTATAATATTTTAATTTTAAAATTTAAAATTTTAATTTTTTTTTATATAAAAAATATACTTATTTATTAACCGCAACCGCTCGCAGCCGCAAATGCTAGCAGAAACCAACTTTTGATTTTATGAGATTTGAAGCGGTTTGAAGCGATTTATAGTGATTTTTTGTGATTATTGCAAAACACTAACAACTGCTACCAATCGCAAAAGCTGCGTTTACGAGTAGTAACAGAGAAACCAATCACACCTTTATTTAAGAGACAATTAACAATGTAACTACAATTTTTTTTTGGTAACCACAAAAGTGCTTACAAATCCGTAACTCCTGTGTGCCAAGAAAAATGACCATTACGTATATGAAAACACCACGTTAGAATAGTTTGTTGGAAAAAATCACTTCTGTCATAACACATTCATGCACTCCTTTACTCGTAAAACATGAAATACTACATCAAATATTCCAACTCCTATTATTAGCCTCATCAACGTAACATACAAAAATCTTCAGCTCAGCCAAAATCTTTATTTGAAATTTAACATCACCAACCACGTGCGCACAAATACACGTACTAATACAAAGATATTGAAGTTGGGATTTATATCATTTAACCTCGTAGAATTAATAATCTTTAAACACAACAGACCTTAAAAGAACTGTGTGGTTACAACTACAAATGAAAAGAAAAAATGTTACAACATTGACGGCAATACATATATAAACTATTTATATATCTATAGTCTTCTGCACCTCCTAAAAGAACTTACCTTACACCGTGACAACATTCATATTTACAGACGACTCCTACGACGTGGTTTTGTCCCCCCTTGTAATACCAGACCGGCGGCTTTATGTGTAAATAAGATTGTTTTTTAAATGGATCTATCAACCGATTCCTGGAAACCTCCGAGCTTTATGAGGATAAGTAGAAGATTTTTGGAGTGTTCTCGTTGGTGGTGGAGGCGGCGGCATCATCATACGGGAATGGTTCTTGAACTTGCTTGAAGATGAATGTTTTCTATCTAACTCTATTGCGGATGATGATGATGAGCTTGGGAATGACCCTTTCTTGTTCTCCATCGTTGATAGTTTCAGTCTCTTTGAGGGCTTAGGAAGATGATGACGATCATGATGATTATGCACTGCTGCTGAATCTTTTCTCACGTGGTTCTTCTTCTTGCTGTTTGAGATAAGATGTAAGGAGGAGGATGATTCAGTTGTTCCGTGCCTTTCAAGAGGCGTTTCTATTAGTTTGGATTTGCGGGGTTTCACTGACTTCTGAGGAAGCTTCGTTGGCCACCTGAGGATTCCGTTTGGGTTGTTGTGGTTTCCGGACTGGACTGCAATGTCACAAAGTGTTTGAGCAGCTGCTAGTAGCTGAGGACAGGATCGAGCTGCACAAAACATAGCAATCTTCATAAGATGATTCGAGGTGGTTGATTAATAGCATTTGTGAAAACATACCATCGCCTTGAACATCTCGTGAGCCCTCTGCTTCTGCATTTGATGAGACAAATCCATATCATACAATTTTAGTTAAGAGAATAAGAGGGTGAAAATCTGGAAAAAAGGAAACACCAAAGGCAGATTCTTACCTGTTGGAACACATGCCGCTTTTTGAAAGGTAGACACAGATGCTTCTGTGCACTGGCATGAAGTGGTGTTAGCCAAAATTGCCTGAGAGGTCTTAGTTCCAGCAACAGATTGCTTCTCTACTGGAAGGACTAAGCTATGGTTGAAAGTGAGTGAATCCAGATTTGCGAAATGATTGGTTATACTCTCGTGAGAGCTTATAGTAGTCTCGGCTATTCTAAGCCATCGTCCTTGACAAAGCGTTTTGCCCGTAAGAAGCTTTGCTGCTTCCGAGTTGGTTCTAGAGCTCGCATTATAAGCCTGTGACCAAGGGAAATGTGGCAATCCGCCACGAGGAGGTAGTTGTTTAGCTGCACGCTGCTGGTCCAACATGTTCTTCGAGTTTTGGGAAGGTTTTGAAGCATCTTGGAGCAGAGAGTCTAAATCTTTCGGCGGAGGAAGGCCTAATCTTTTCAATACATCGCCAGACTCGCATAATGGAAAATTCAGTGGTGTGGAAGGAATCTCAGGATTGACACAATGATCCTGAAAACACACAAAGAGTAGTTAACTTTTCAGTTGAACCAACAGAAGCATCTAAGGCATGTTATACAGGTCATATCAGAACATATGTGAAATTTCAAAGTATTGAATTGAAACACACCTTGTAAGATGATGATAGATCTCCATCAAGAGCATTTACTTTAACGCTGTTTTCACCATTCACAGTGGCAGAGATAGAGCTAGGAGACTCCAGAGATCTGCTGATGCAAGCGTCTAACTCAGCAGAGGTTTGTGATTGAACAGGCCTTTTAGTTGGAAGAACAGACCAAACATTTCTCACTACACTCAGCAAAGCGTCATTAGTATTTTCCAGTTTCTTCATTTTGTCTTTGCCCAGAGAAGGACACTCATAAGAGCCTTCAAGAAGCTTGTTCAGTGACAAATCTTCAACGAGTTTGGTAACATCATTTATTTCAGGCTTCAATCCATAGGCACCTGCAGGCAAGGCGGATTATGAGGTAGACAGAACACTAGAAAAAGATGATAGCATGTCATGGGAAGAGGATAATACTGACAAAACTATGCCATATCACCAAGGTCGCATTTAGATGAAAATACTAGTGGAAACACAGGTTTTGTGACTCTCACATTGTCCCTTAAGTAGCACAGGATGCAAAGAATATGTCAGCCAATGAAACCTTTTCAGTTTGATGTTAGGGAGACTAAGAGAAAAGAGACTCAAAATCACCACAAAACCGAGGGAGCCTCTAAGCTACATCAAAAACAGGTTCAATCCAGAGTTACAGATGGTGCAACCTATAGAACTGAAAGTATAAAAGAACTAGCCAAAGTAAATGAACCAAGTTGAGGATGTTTAAATCGGTAGCACACTACTGTTGGATACCACAGAACTAGTTCAGAAGCATTCACATACCAAAAAATGCATTCTCTCCAGAGGCTGGATTGACGGTTGAAAAAGTTCTAGTGGGAACTTTTGGGTTCCTCTTATCACTTCTCTTGCCATTACAGCTGCTTCTTTGCTTCACTGCTAAGGGTTTATCTATGCAGCATTAAACAAAAAAATCATACGTAAGCAAATTAACATGTAGGATCTCCAATCAAATTTCACGAACAAATTACATACTCTTGTCAAACATCAACTGAGAGTTCTCACTAGAACTCAATAGATTCATATACTTTTATTGTTTTCATATATACCTGAGAGAGTAGACCCTTGTCCACATGTGTCATTTTCTCTCACAGTGTCATCTAAAAGAATCAATCTAGACCTTTTGGAAGTAAGGTTACTGCTACTACATCTCGAAAGCTTTCCTCTTTTCCTAGAAGACTCTGCACTTTCAGGACTGGCGATTGGTAGATAACCGTTTTGAGGCTCGGAAGAAGTTTCAACTCGGAGTTTGGTAAGCCTATCATGTACAAAGTCGTGTGAGTGCATTAACTTCCGCCATTGCGATGGATCTGAAACCCCACTGCTACTCCCTCCTCCTGTATTGATTTAGAATCTTGAAAAAATTAGCAAATTTACCAAATCTCTGATTGGATCTATAACTATAAACTCTAGACACATAAATTCAAAACGGAAGTAACAAAAGGGTCAACCTTTCTTACTAATTGAAGCACTGCAACGCTCAATCTCGACACGAGTCTTCTCACAGTTGTTGTTGTCTGCTGTTTTATTCGACGAAACCCTAACTCCACCACACCCTTCGGATCCCATAAGCTTAGCCTTCACAGAAACCACCACGGGACAAGAAACCTCCAAAACGTCCATCACCACCGTGAGATGACGACATCGCAACCGTGCAGGCTGCGAGACGAAGAAGGCATCTCTTCTTCTCCAAGCTAAAAAAGCTTCGATCGAGGTCGAGGGAAGCTAATTCGTGTGGAAAATCGGAAGGTAAAAGAGTGAGATTGATTTAGGGATTTGACGATTTGGGGGGGAATGGTGCGGCTGCGTGAATCGTGGTTGATTTTTCTAGGGCAAAAGAAAAAATGAAAGTGGATTAAAGATGAGTATTTATAGTTTTTGGAAAATTAATTTTGTCATCTTTAGATATGCTGTATGTTCCGGTGTGCTCGTCTTTACCGGTACGCATGACGTGTTAACTACATTATTGCTGTAGAGAGTGATCATCAGCCGTTCGATGCATACTTCTGACGAGGATTTTGTGATCTAACGGCTTTAAAGAGTCATCTAAGCTTGGGCACGTATATATTTTTGGTGAGTTTCTGAAAGAGAAATTCCCTTAGATAGCCCCTTTTAGTTTGTTTGTCACAAAAATAGCTTTTAAGGAAGAAAATGACCAAAATATTTTTTTTAGAAGCTAAAAATTTTATTTAAATGCATTTATACCCCTAGGGTTAACTAATTTGAACTTTAGGGTTTAGAGTAAAGGGGTGGGTTTGGGGTTAGGGTTTCAAATTTCAAAAAAAAAAATAAAAAAAAATCAAAATTTCAAAAAAAAAAAAAGTCTATTTTTATCATTTTATTTTTTGAAGGCTATTTTTGTGACAAAAACTTAAAAGAGGCTATTTAAGAGAATTGCCCTTTCTGAAATGTCCCATGGAGTATTCAGGTGTTGGCTTGCACACATTTAGTTGACGGAATTACCCCTTATCTGAATACGAACGCCGTTATATTGTCTAGTGTCCGTTAAATGTTTTTTTTTTCTTTTATTTGATTAACTGAAAGTTTAATTTGTGTACTTCTATCTACCTGACAAAAGATATCGATTGGATAATCTTTTGAAGAGACTAACATCTACTCATGGATTTTTGGAACGTCACATTCTGAGATACAAAAATCGAGTTGGTGAATTCAGAATTCCAAAATCTAAGATCGAATTTGGGTTTGAAGCTTCAAAGGCTTTTGATGATTTTGAGCTAAATGTGTTATTGTACAAAAAAGCTTTCGTGACAGATTATCCATTTCTTTTTGAGAAATTCCCTTAAATAGCCATTTTTAGTTTGTTTGTCATAAAAATAGTTTTTAAAAAAGAAAATAACCAAAATGTTTTTAGAAGTTAAAAATGCATTTATATGCATTTATACCCCTAGAGTTAATTAATTTGGACTTTAGGGTTTAGAGTAAAATGGTGGATTTGGGGTTAGGGTTTCAATTTTTAAAAAAAAAAATAAAAAGAAAATCAATTTTTTTTTTAAAATGTCTATTTTGATCATTTTTATTTTTTTAGGGCTATTTTTATGACAAAAACTAAAAAAAGCTATTTAATAGAATTGGCCTTTCTTTTTTTTGATTAGAGAAGACAAAACTGGAACTGTTTTGGTTGTTGGTCAAATCTTCGATCCTTCCAAATATGATTAGAGTATTGTATTGATTTTGCTGTTTCCGAGGTTTGGGGTTTCAATTTATTGATTTAGTTGGGTTTTGTTCAGGTGAAGGTGCGGTTAAAGAAGGGGATTGTTCTGGATGATTGCTTCGTAATGGTTTGTTGTTGTGGGTTTTGTTAAAGTGGTTTGTGGTCATCGTGAACAAATGGTTCAGATGAGGGTTCCTGCTCCTTCTGAAGAAGTCTTCTGCCTTGTGTGCTCGCTTGCTTAGCTCATAGCAAGATTTCGGCTAGTCATATGATAGTAAGTTTTCGTTTTGTTATCTCTTGTCGGGTAGTTGATGAGTCTAGTTTAAGGTATGTAGTTTAATGTTATGTTTCATTGTATGTGCCACATATGTGGGTTTTCGGTTCCCTCTTGTGGGCTTAATTTTCGGGGATATCCAGATGTTCCGCCGGCGTTTGTATTGCATACTGGTATCTTTCTATCATAATGAATGAAAATTTCAGAAGGAAAAAAAAAAGTTGGGTTTTGAAAATGTTCATGATTATTGTCTACTTAGATTTGGTTCTCCAATTGTGAATCATTAATTCACATGCAGTTTAGTTGAGGAATAATTTTCAAGCATCCTTTAATGTTTTTTTCCTTGCAACAGATGAATCACGACTCATATGAATTGCAAAATTTGCAAAGTTACTTTATCATATAATATTAAATGAGTCACCAATATTTACAAGATTTAAGAATGTCTCTATACTTTTCTTTTTTAAAAAAGTTGTGTTACAACTTACAACATCTTCAACAGTTCATTATCCCCTTATTTTGTGAGGGTTTTGCACTCCAACAGTCCATTATCCCCTTAAATTATAAAGGGGTGAATATTACACCCTTAAATTTGAAGATGCACTGTTAGTCCCTTTAAAACACAAATTATTTTTCACTTTAATTTTTCTATTTATATATATATATATTTAGTAATTATCTAATTATTATTTTATGGTGCATTTAAGTATTATAATTATATAAACACTTAAATATTATAATTATGGTTTTATACAATTAATTTCAGATAAAAATAATATATTCATAAATATTGTATACCAATTATAATAATATTAATAAAATATAATATAACCATATTTATTCACACAACAATAATAACACATTTCAAAAATTTTACACAAATTAAAAATTATAATATAATCAGAATATTTTACATCAAAATAAAAGTTACATAAGCTGAAATGTTACACACAAAAATATATATTACAATATTAATATTCATATAAATTTGGTCTTGAACCTCCAAGATCACCAAAATATTGTCAATATAAATTTGGAGCAATCTTTTCAGATTGTTGTTGTTGAGTTCTTGCTTGTTCAAATCGAATAAACTAGCGAGTGTTAATATCATCGATGAAATTTGAATTTGTCAACAAAATTTTATTTTCTTCCTCTATTTCTTGTAGAGCTAATTTTATATGATTTTTCATGTGTAGTTGAACCATCTCATAATGTTTTTCCTTAGATGATGAACTTTATTTCAAAAAATTTATGATTTGTTCATTTTAAGCAACCAAATTACCCATAGATGAAGTATTACCTTTACCAAGCTCTTTTGAGTTTTTCTTTCTTCCTTCCATCCAATAGATAGTTGCGAGGAATTTTGAACCACCATCATCACTGCTTAAATTGATTGAGAATGAAGAAAATCCAAGAGATTGTGATGTTGGAGAACAGACAATATCACTTTCAATATCTGGAATAATGATATTGACATTATCTGAAAACTTCGAAATATCTTTCATCAAAAGCCACACATGATCAAATTTAAAACTTTTTTAAAATTTTGAGTCATGCACCAATAATTTCTTTGTTTTCTCCATCTACAAATATATTTGAAATTAAAAAACTTGATTAGATAAAAAAAGAAGAAGCTTATTTATCACTTAAAAATGCATTGATTGAGCATATATGAGAGAATAATGGAAATAATCGTTATGATTAGTTTTATATTTTATATATATTTTGTAATTTGAATGGTATGTGTTTATTATTATATGTAATTTTATATTTTTTTATTATAATTAATTTGGTGTTATTGCTAAATTTATTTATCAATTATATCAATATCATATATTAATATATGTTTATTGTTTAATTATTAAAGTTTAATGATTATAATTAATTATTAATAAAGTTGAAGACTAAACTGTAAAATATAAACTCTTAATGAAATTTTTTTTGAAGATCACCATTAGTGAACCACCCTTCCCCATCTCTTTATTTTAAGGGTAAACCCTTTTTACTGGGTAATTACTCTAGTAAAAAATTAAAATTATGAAAAAAGGAAAAAGAAACTCATAAACATCTCAAACCAGTGCCTCCAAGATACATTTAAAAGATAATATGTACAAATGCCTTATTCTGATTGATCAGATTCTAAATGCAAAAAATAAAATAAAAATTAAATAGAAAAAGAAATTGCTACTACAGTATTACTTTTGTCACTAAAAACTTCAAATCGTATGTTTTACTGATGGAACTACTCTTAGTTTCTCTAAATATGAGTTAGGTATGTGCATTTGTTTTTTTGGTTTCATTTGGGTAGAAAAATTTAAAATTAGCTAATATCTAAAAAAGTTTGAGTCCATTTAATTTCGGTTCGGTTTTAGTTTTTTGAACAATTTTGGATAATATGGATAAAAGTGTCGGATATTTTAAGGTTTTTAAGTTAAATATAAGATATTTTGGATTGTTTGAATAAAAAATATAGACTAATTTAGATAATTTTAAATATTTCAAATAATTTTTGGTTTTAGATATTTCAGTTTATAAATAGTATTTTATAATATTTAGTTACTTAGAAAAAAAATATAATTGATATTTTTAGATAGAAAAATTCCCTTAGATAGCCCATTTTAGTTTGTTCTTCACAAAAATAGTTCTTAAGGAAGAAAATGACTAAAATAGTTTTTTTTAGAAGCTAATTTTTTTATTTATATGCATTTATACTCTTAGGGTTAACTAATTTAGACTTTAGAGTTTAGAGTTAAGGGGTGGGTTTGGGATAGAGTTTCAATTTTCAAAAAAATAAATAAAAAAAATTGGAAATTTCAAAAAAAAAAAGTTATTTTGGTCATTTTATTTTTTATAGGTTTATTTTTATGACAAAAAATAAAAAGTTATTTAAGAGAATTGCCTATATGCAATCTATATTTTTAAAATTCGGGTACTTAAATTCAGTTTCAGTTTTAGTTATTACTATTTGGTACGGTTTGGTGGATTCAGTAGAAGAAGGCTACGGTGGACATAAGGTCCGAATGCGGCGATGGAGATGGTGGCGGATTGGAAGGTAATCAGATGACGGATCCTCCAATGAAACAGAAAGAGAGGAAGCATCCATCGTACTGGTGAAGGAGCCGGAAGAATCCAAGAATTGCCGAATGTGTGGAGATTTTTGGCTTTCTCTGACTCTCTATTTTCAAGCAGCCTCTCTCGTCCTTGTCCAAGCTGGATGCTCCTGTACCAGACTTAGTCAATTGGATCATTCAGTGTCTGACTTAGTCGTTTGGTTATATTTCCGATTTTGTGTGACAGACTTTCTCAGTATTCTACTGCGTATCAAACCTCGTGTTTTGGCTATTGGATTACCTTCTGAGGCTCTTCCACTTACTGTTTGGATGATACAACATGGTGATTTACATGTAGGTTTCTTGAATTCATGGGTGGGTGGGTGGGTGCATTACTTGTTACCACTACTCAACAGTGAAGGTATCTCATCCTGGTTGAGATCATTTTGGCCAAACCAAAAAGCTCCTGTTTTGGGAAGACAGTGTCTGATTAGCCGGATAAGCTATTGCAAAACCTGTTTTAGCCAGGGAAGCTGCAGCAGCAATCGCTATCTGGTCCCTGACCAAAAATAGTACTTGCTGGAAGCGTTGGGACTATCTCTATGAGGAGAATCTACAAGTTAGTGTTTCTTCTTAAAACTCTTGTACTAGAATGCAAGTATCGTTTCCTCACGTGTGATACTCTCACTCGTAAAACTATGAAGAGCTTCTTCTTAAAGAACAATGGATTATCTTTACAAAGACGCACACAAGTTCTGCAATGTGATATTAGGGAGACTCTCCCCTCAGAAAGGCATGCATTACTGATTTGGTTCTAGGAACTGCACTTGTCTGACCATGTTTGGTTTTCATAAGTAGAGCTAACTCTTGATTATCCTGAGGGTTTCATAATTACAATCACAAAGTTGGGATTTAGGAATCTGGTTAACTCTTGATTATCCTCCTCTACGCTAGACTCGACCAACGCACCCCTCTCGACTTTTCTGATATTGATCCATTGGATCACATGAAAGGAGATGGGTTCGTAGCTTCTGTCGGACTCCCCGCATAAAGCGTTGGACTTGGATGACCTCGACCTCCATTCAGTCGAGCAACAATATCACACCATAAATCCAATCTTGACATAGAACTTTAAGTCAATAGTTGCAAAGTTAAAAGGGTTTGATGTTTTTCAAAAAGAAAAATCAACAACAACAAATTTAATGTAGACATAACCACATATAACATTTAAAAGAAAAAACATAATTCAAGTAACTACATAGAATGGATACCAAAAAAAACATTAAGATTTTTAAATAGTTAAAATAAATGTTAAGACTCAAATCAGTTAAATAGAAGTACCATAACATCTCAACCGCGATGACTCGTATACCAAATTATCCCACAACTGTTTCAAACATACAAAATAAAACCCTTAAACCCATGAAAATAATCACCCCACGCAAAACGAGGACACCATTCCTGCCTGCAGCACAGGCCGATTACTAGTAGTATATAAATTTTAGTAGGCCTGGAACGGATCGGGTATCCGGGGTATTTTAAGGTATCCGGATCTGGATCCTTATTCGGCGGATCCATGATTTTACTATCCTTATCCGGATCTGGAGTTCTCGGATATCCTTCTAAAAATTGTAATATCCGGCGGATATCCGGATCCGGATTATGATCTTTAAAATAAATAAAACTAATATTAATATATATATATAAATATAAATATAAACAATAATTTAAAAATAAAAGTAATATAGTGTTTTTAGTTAAGTCTAAGTATATTATTACAAAATTTATACTTATATAATATTATAAAAATAAAAATATAACAAATAAAATTAGTTTATCAATAAAAATTACGGATCTATTATGGATCCGGATATCCGGACTAAAAAATCAAGATATCCGGATCCGAATTTGGTTTTGACGGATCTAACATTATACTATCCGGACCCGGATTCGGCCCTTCGGATATCCGGATTTTCGGAGCGGATCCGGATCGGATCTCGGATCTCGGATCGAATCCGGATCTCGGATAAAAGTCTCAGGTCTAAATTTTAGTTGAAAGAAGTCTGATCACTCTAGATCACAGTTTTATTTCTTTCACATCATTGTAAGAAGTCTGATCACTATATAGAACCTGAGACATTTTACTTTCCCATGTAAACCAGATATAATCAGATAGATTTGTTTTTCGAAATAATTGTTATATCGGCCAAAAATGGTTTAATCATGAGCAGTTAATTAAAAAAAAAAAGTCTAACAGCAGATTTATTTTTTCCGTGGCTTGTCTTTGTAACAATGTAAACTTTAAATTCTTCAACTTACGATATTTTTTGCTTCCATGGATTCTTACAGTCACTTCACTTGAGAATAAAATATGTCTGTTGTTGCTCATTTTTTAAATTTGTCTCTAAGTCTCTGTCCACACAAATCCTTTAATATCAATGTTCCACACTCTTTCCTTGTGGATGACTTGCAGAGATTGTGAAAACAAACTGTGAACAACTTTCATATATTTATGTAGCCCTCCAATAATTGCAAAAGATTCAAAACTCAAAATTTCAACTCAGACATGAGACATGTCAACTAGTACATTATTTAAACATTTTAAAAAGTTTCTTGCAGAATTAATTAAGAATATATGTGAACAATAAAGAAGTCTGTAGATAAGTTTATAAAAAGGCACATAGTGTTCATTGTTGCATAAACGGGTGGTTAGATATCATGGCTTACAATCAAAATCAACAAATGTTGGCTCTATGCATAACAATAGCAATAATGTTTCTTGGCGTGAGAGCAGATCTGAAAAAGGACATAAAGGGGTGTCAGGATTCCATGTCTGATCTCTACTCTTGTCTTCCTTTTGTCACTAACAAAGCTAAAGCTCCAGACTCAACATGTTGCACCACACTCAAGGAAAAAATAGACAAAGGGCAGACCAAGAGATGTCTCTGCACTCTTGTTAAAGACAGGGATGATCCTGGTTTAGGGTTCAAAGTTGATGCCAACCGTGCAATGAGCCTCCCTTCCACTTGTCACGTCCCTGCAAATATTTCACAATGCCCAGGTGAGAAATCTCTTACAATTTTAACAGCTATACACTGTCACAAAATTAGACTACTCTCATAATTTTATTTTTTTGTTGCAAAAGAGCTTCTCCATTTGCCTCCAGATTCAGTAGCCGCTAAGATTTTTAAGCAATTCACTGAATCGTCTCATCAGAATGTTGGACACAAAGGTACTAAAATTACTTGTTTTACAATTTTTTTATTTCTACATGTGTAAACATTGTTCATCCTGTTTCTTGGAACTAGAAGAAAAGATAACAAAGAAAACAAAAAAAATATTGCAGCTGTATCCACAGGTTCAAGTGTTAAAGGAAGAGACAAGAAGCAATATGGTCTATTGATGATGGCTGGAGCTTTGTCAGTATGGTACTTAATGTAAACCTTTGTTATGAAAATAAATACAACCAAAACCGCTATGTGATTCATATCTATCAGTTGTGGGAGTACGTACCATGGTTTGTTAATAAAACTAAAACACTTAGCATCTGATTAATTAAGCTAATATGTGATTGTATGCAATATAGCTGAAAATAATCCTCGTATAGAGCCACTTGCCTTGAAAGGTCATGGAGTTAAGAGCTAATTAGCTGTGTAACTTTGAAGCATGTCAGACGCGGGAACATCTGAAGCAAAATTCTTCACGGCTTTGTCTCTGCATAAGTTAATAATATGTAGTTAACATTAGGCAAATAAAAAGTGTTAGTCTCGGGTGTGATCATACGATTCATACCAGCACTAATGCATCAGATCCCATAAGAACTCTACAGGTAAGCGTGCTTGGACGAGAGTAATACTAGGATTGGTGACCTCCCAGGAAGTCCTCGTGTTGCACCCTTTTTAAAAAGTGTTTCAAAAAAAAAAAGTGTTAGCCTCCACGAAGTAGAGAAACTTGAAAATCTTCATTGTACACACCTTAATACCGATGCAGACATTGACATCAAGAGTGGTGAGTGTAGTAGAGCAGGTCTGCGAGAGAGAGTCTCCATACATCTATCAGTCACGCCAACTATTCCAAACAAGCTGCAATTGTTTTTCATTGAATGGTGTCAGCAATATGATTCATAAAGAAAAAACAATGAAGCAAAAAAATAACAGAATTGGATTTAGGACCTGAGAAATTCTGAGGGAGGTACAACTATTAGCAATGGTAATCAAACCTGCAACTTTGATACGCACACACCTGCCATGTTTAAGATAGGCATTGGCAATGAAGACACAGCTTTGTAATCATTATCTTTCTTGTAAGCAAGGACTTAGATTACCATGTCAAGTTGAAAGACTCTAGCTACATGCAGGACCGGCCCTGGGCCAAGCCTGATGAAACATTTGCCTTGGGCCCCCAAAATTTTTAAACCAAATTACATAGAAAAAAGTCACTAAAAAATTTTTTTAAGGCCCGTAAATTTATTAACAAAAAAATTTAGGTGAAAATTTCAAAATATGACCTATGGCCCCTTAAATCTCAGGGCCGGCCCTGGCTACATGAGAAAACCCCTCATCAGATAAATTCTGAAAAAACAAAGTAGCACTCTTAGTTACACGTAAATAGAAGATTAGAAAATCATAACTTGTGTATATAAATATGTGCTATGGAACTGATTGTAATCGAATCCTTTTTTATATTCTACTAGTCACAGACATCCAAGATCTTGAATAAAACCCTCTCTACAAACGAACAAGGAAGATGCAACCAAATGAATTGCACCAAACTAATACCTGAGTAAACTCCACAAAGATCTAAGAACCTTAGAAATCAGCCAAAAGTGTTATCTTCTTGTAGGCTTTTTCTGTGAATCTGCGAAAAATTGCAAGACCAGTTCCAGAACTTATAACAGATGGACTACTCTCAATATAGCCAGTGAAAAATGGAGTTAGTGCTTATACCCTGAAAGAGCATAGAGGTTTAGGTCTGGAGAGTAGTACACTTTTGTAGAACATGAAGTGTAATCCATATGTAATCCAGCATATGTGATCTTAACACACCTGGCGACATCATACACAACATGACCAAACACCAGTAAGTATTCAAATAACAATGTAGCCTTACAAATCACACTTCCATCTAGCAATGCTATGGATTATCCATCACCATTTAGATAACCACATGATTAAGGCAACATTTTAATTACCTAGTTAGTGATATTCAGTGACTCTTAAGTCTTAATAACTTTCAGCTACTAGCTAGCTGCATACCTTTGTTGGTTATACTCTGCAACAATTAGTGCACACATGTGAAATAACATTTCCATAATTACAGTTACCCATGTGATACTAAAGCCCCAAGAATAAAAAGATTTAAGATTCCTTGCAGCCACTAAGGTTCAAGTCAATGATGTGTCTACAATTCTTGACTAGATGTCTAATGCAATCATCATCAGTCACGCTGTGAAAATAATCCTAGAATTAGGCTCCTCTGATGAGGTAAAAATCAAGAAGTGTTACCTAACATTCCAGTAGATAGAGATAAACTTTTAACTTGGGACATATTCTAGTTATAGCTTCGATTCCGATGTCTGATTATCTTTTGGCACCCATTCAGATTCAAGCATTCCAAGCTTAAAAGAGCATTGTGACATGAAACGTCATAGAATATAATGATAAACTCAAAGATACAAGTAGTTGAATATTCTCGAATACAACTAATATCTAAAGAAACATCAAGTCCTTTGCACAAGTTGAAGATGACTGTCCTCAACACCCTGGGAAAATTCAAGATTAATATGCTTCTACTTGACGATGTCTTGGCTGCAAAGTTGAAAGCACAGTGAGTCACTTTCCAGTACAATAAGTATCAAAGAACCACACTTTTTGGTTTAAAACTAACCAAAGACAGAGCAGCTAAAAGCCTGTTTTACCTGCATTGTTCCTCTCACGCAAGTCAATGTTCTGAAAGAGAGCAAGAGACGAGTGTGTGACAGAGCCAAGGCAGGCTAACGAGAAGGAGAGAGATTAGATCTTTCTGAGGTAATCTCGTGCTCACTATCCGTATCACGCTTGTTACTATCTCTCTCTCCTCCATGTCTCTTCTGTCACATTCTTCGCTTCCATGAATGTCAATCCAAGCTTAGCGAGTTTTTCTATCAATCAGCCTCAGGATTAGAGTCTAGGAGCAGCACGAAATAGCATAAGCTTGCATGCCAGATCTTCCAGAGACGCGAGTGGAGTCCCTCCACGCGTTGGAACTTGTTTGTTTGGTTTTGCGGAACTCTTTAGGTTCTGTCTGAAGCCAAGACTGTTAAAAAGCTATCCCGAATGATAACCGAACTGAAACGGAAGAAAAAAATCTAATACAAAACCGAACTGATATTTACAAAATACCCTAAAGATTCTTATATTTTTGGGACCGAACAATCAAAGTTAAACAAAGAAACGGCAAGGTATTCTAATATCCAAAATATAATATATACTTAAAAAAGTTAATTATATCTAATATTAAATTTACCAAATATTTTAATATACTATTTATAAATTAGATTATCCAAAAACTCCTAATATTTTTGTCTATAATATCTGATATTTTATTTAAAATTTTGATTTTACACGAATTATTTAAAAAATGGAACAAACCTAAAATTGAATTAGACCCTAAAATTTATCTGAAATTAGTTATTTTTAACTTTGTTATTTGTTTGAGTTTTTCGATCAAAATATCAATATCATAAAAAATAGAATATATTAATCTAATGGACAACGAAAAATGTAGTTTCAAGCTTTCCCACAATTTTGATTGTATTTTAGCTTTGATTAATAACAATTGAAGGGAAACTAATATTTCAAATTTTGTATTCAATTTTCACGCAATAACAGATTTTTAAAATATTAACGACTTTCCTCCACATGTAGATCTCAAGAGTAGGCCTAGAACGGATCGGGTATACGAGTATTTTAAAATATCTTGATCCGGATCTTTATCCGGCGGATCTATGATTTTACTATTCTTATCCGGATTCGAGGTTCTAGGATATCCAAGTGTCGGATATTCTCCTAAAAATTGTAATATCCAGCGGATATCCAGATCCGAATTAAGATTCTTAAAATAAATAAAATTAATATTAAAATATATAAATATAAATAATAATTTAAAAATAAAAGTGTTTTAGTTAATTCTAAGTATATTATTACAAAATCTATACTTATAGTATATTATAAAAATAAAAATATAACAAATAAAATTAGTTTATATATATATATATATTACTATTTTTGGAAGAATTATCAATAAAAATACGGATCCGGATATCTGGACTAAAAAATCAAGATATCCGGATCCGAATTTGGTTTTGACAGATCCAACATTTTACTATCCAAATCTAGATTCTGCTCTTTTGGATATCCAGATTTTTGGAACGGATCCGGATCGGATCTCAGATCGAATCCGGATCTCGGATAAAAGTCTCAGACCTACTCAAGAGTGTGCACAAAAAAAAAAAAAAAAAAAAAAAAAA
>MU107777.1:0-40528 GCA_012274485.2 Sinapis alba | reverse complement strand
TCGATTCCGCAGCTATCGCAGCAGCAACAGCAGCAGATTCTCCAGCAACAACAACAACAGCATATGAGTCCGCAGCAGCAGATTCCAATGTCGAATTACCATTTAGCTCAGTCTCTTCAGCGATCTCCTTCCGTTTCTCGACTTAGCCAAATTCAGCAGCAGCAGCAACAGCAAGGTCAATACGGCAACGTTTTGAGGCAGCAAGCTGGGATGTATGGGACGATGAACTTTGGTGGGGCGGGTTCGGTTCAGCAGCAGAACCAGCAGATGAGTAACCCTAATATGTCGAGGGCGGGTTTGGTTGGTCAAAGTGGTCACTTGCCTATGCTTAACGGTGCAGCTGGTGCAGCAGCTCAGATGAATATTCAGTCCCAGTTATTGGCAGCTTCCTCGGTATTATTACATTCTTACTTTAGTATGCTTCCCTTTTATTGATTCAGTTGAGACAACATGTCAAGTATGTTTCTTTTTCTGGTTCCTGTAGTAAGCAGTGGGTACAAGTGTCTTTGCTTTAGGTGAATTGAATCTTCTGCAATGCAACTGAATGTTGGCATCTTGTTAGATTGAAACTGTTTTTCTTTTAGTGTGAATAGAGTTGATTAGTGCTGATTCTCCTATTAGTGTGAAACAAAACTTTTCTTTATTCTGAGACAAATGAGTTTTGCGTTGTAGCCGAGGCAGAAACCTGGGATGGTTCAAGGTACGCAGTTTCATCCAGGAAGTTCTGGACAACAGTTACAGGGGATGCAAGCAATGGGAGTGATGGGATCTCTTAATTTGAGCTCGCAGATGAGAGGTAATCCTGCTCTCTATGCTCAGCAGCAGCGAATCAACCCTGCGCAGATGCGACAGCAATTGTCTCAGCAAAACGCTCTTACTTCGCCTCAGGTATGAGTTAAAAAAAAAGAGAGTCTTATTAGCTTCCTGATTCGACCACACTTACTACCTTGTGGCTGATAGATACACTATCTGTTAATGGCTACTTGAATGATTCTTGAATTTGGCATGTTTTTACTAGGTATTGTAAAACCTGGTTTGTATGTTTATAGATGAAGGAGTGTATTTATGATCCGTTGAATTCAGTTTTTAAGTAAAATGAAAGAGTTGCCTGAAATCTATTTGCAATCCACTATTTAGGTCCAGAACCTGCAGAGAACACCTTCGTCACTCGCATTCATGAATTCTCAGCTACCGGGTTTGGCCCAAAATGGACAAGCTGGCATGATACAAAGCTCCTTGGCGCAGCAGCAATGGCTGAAACAGATGTCGGGGATAACCAGTCCCAATTCACAATCATTCCGTCTCCAACAGAGTCAAAGACAGCAGGCTCTACTCTTACAGCAGCAAATACCCTCTGCTCAGTTACACCAAAATCCCATGTCCTTGAATCAGCAGCAAATATCACAGATAATACATCAGCAGCAGCAACAGTCGCAAATGGGTCAGGCTCAGATGAACCAATCCCATCAACAGCAACAACTACAGCAGATGCAGCAACCCCAGCAGCAGATGCAGCAGCAGCAGCAGCAAATGCCAATAAATCAACAACAGCCATCTCCAAGGATGACGAGTCATGCAGGACAGAAATCTGTTAGTTTAACAGGTTCACAACCAGATGCGACACAGTCAGGTACAACAACACCAGGTGGTAGTTCCAGCCAAGGCACAGAAGCAACAAACCAACTGCTTGGCAAAAGAAAGATACAGGATCTGGTTTCGCAGGTGATTTGCGTCTTCTTCTTCTTCGTCGTTTCCATATGAAGAAAATAAAGTCTCATCAAGTTGTATATGATTTTCAGGTGGATGCGCATGCTAAACTGGATCCTGATGTTGAAGACCTCCTTTTGGAGGTAGCGGATGACTTCATTGATTCGGTCAGAAGCTAATATCAATTATTTAATTATTAACTACCTTTTGTTTTTCACTTTCCATATTCATGGGAAGCTATCTCTAGCTTATCTAATTGTATAATAATTGATTGCAGGTGACTTCATTTGCATGTAGCTTGGCTAAGCATCGTAAATCATCCATATTAGAGCCCAAGGATATATTACTCCACCTAGGTTTGTACATCTTGAGCTCTGTTCCATGCGTTGGATTTTTAGTAGCTTACTCATTTGCTGTTCGCTCGGGGTTACAATTTATGCAGAGAAAAACTTGCACTTGACAGTCCCTGGGTTCTCAAGTGAGGATAAACACCAAACAAAAAACGTAAGTGATTTTAATTATAAAACTCTCCAAGAACATAGTATGTGTGAATGTGCTGATTCCAAGATATTGATTGTAGGCACCAACTGATCTCCACAAGAAGCGACTTGCAATGGTAAAGCTAAACCATATCCTTCTGTACTTCTGTGTAGAGACAAATTTATGGAGCTCACAAGTTTCTTTTTGTTTTTGGGGGTCACCAGGTGCGTGCTTTGATGGAATCCTCAAAACCGGAGACGAATGCAAGCAATTCTAAGGAAACCAATAGACAAGTGATGGTTAACCCAAATGGTTCCAACCATCTTTTAAGACCATCACCAAGTTCAGAGCAATTGGTTTCGCAGACATCCGGTCCTCACATGTTACAACATATGACACGCTACTGAGCCAGCTCTTGCTGTTACATTCAACTGCTTGGTAAAACAACAACAAATTGTACCTTTTATTTTTGTTAATAAATTAAGCTTGAGTTCCTGATTGGTAACAGTCTTCCAACTTTTGCTTTTCTAGGTTTCAGGAGTTTACACATCTATCTATACCCAGACATTACATAGAGTGAAGGCACAAGGAGTCAAGTCAAACTGTATGTATTATATATATGAGTCTTCTAGGCAAACAAATAAAACAGTTACTTTTCCTATAGTTTGATCTCCCACCTAATAGTCAAAGACATTGTAATTGGTAATGATTTGCATTGAAGTTTTTGAATTTATCCTTTATTGGTATCAAAACATTTTGGGAAGAGAGCAATTACATCATATGATATATATCATTCAAATTTCAACAATAGACATATCAGAATATGTGCACAGACCCAAAACTTAATCATTTAGGAAATACCCAATTTGTTTCACTTCACGTTTTATTCTTTATAATCAGGCCTAGCCCAAGTAAGTGGGTAGGTGAGATGGGCAAGGGCCTGGTAGTTAATATAAGGTAAAGAATAATATAACAAGTAAATATATTATGGAAGAAAACTAAAAGCGTAGAAAGGGAAAGAAATAAAATCTTTCCCGAAATAGAAAGCTTTACTGCTACGCTAGCGAAACGTTACGAAAGAGAGGAAAAAGGCCTCGTCTTTAACAATTTCTCACGTGTTTCTCCTCCTTTCTTCTTCTTCTTGCATCTTTCTTCGTTCCTAGTGAATTTGTGATCTCTAGATTTTCTCTCTTTCCCTCACTCGCTAGTTAAAACAAAACTTTTTTCTGTAATTGACGACTAAAAAATCATAGTGCCTGATCCAGTTAAACTAGTATGCGTTGAACTGAAACAGTGGGAGGCAATCAGCTCAGAAACCAAACTGAATAGTGTATGTTCTCATATCCGAACAAATTATACTAACTAACATCTAATCACCGAGTAAACATGATTTCTTTTTTTATTTATCCGTATATATTTGTTGTTGGTACTTAACAGTTAAACCGATAAGCCAGTTGCATGCTGACGTATCGCGTGACGATTGAGCATACATTAACAACATCAGCCACCTAATAAAATACATATATATGTTTCCAAGTTCTTCTATAATGGAGTAAAATAAAAATAATTATAATTTAGATGCCTAAAACGTGTACTGTTTGAAAATCATCAAAAGGCATCTTAAGAACACCCTAGATTTTGTGTTAACTCACAATTCACAAGAGTTTAGGCAACGTATTAACTATATGAACCACATATTAATCACTGCTAATTAGAGTGGTCCCAAATCCAAATTATTGTTCCAATGTTCCAACGTATTCTTAATTGAGTTCTTTTAAAAACAATTGTCTGTGCGTGTCAGTGTAATGTCGCTACAAACATTCGGTTTAATGTTTCATTTCATCTTTATTTTTGCTAAAGATACTGCTAAGAAAATGGTAATTGGAGGATAGTACTTAGGAATTAAAAAAGAGAGTGAGAGAAGAAGAAGGTGGAAGAGCAAGTTGACGTAAAAGACAAGTTTCATGGACACCAAGAAAATGTTTGCTAATCCAATGATGTTAATTCATTCGGTAACATGCAATTCTATTTTATTTTATTTTATTTACATACCCTGTAAATAAGTAGAAAGCCTTCTTTTATTCATATAGGCTGGATGAGTTTCATATGGATACATCGCAAACAAATACATTATCAAACATTTGAACAAAAAAAAAAAAAAACATTATCAAACATATATAGATTTGAACTGATTCCAAACTGAAACTGTAGAAATAGTAAGTAGTATAGTATGAGAATCATTAGATCTAGTTATCTAAATATGTCTCAACGAAATGGGGAGTGTTAAATCTTCTCTTGTGTTTCTTGGCATAAAGAGTCTAAAAATCTATTATCACATCAAAGTTTAATCATAAGATAACTCTGTTTAAATACATGCCAAGTTTTCAATCAATAGATCAATGTGAACTCACAACTTATTACTTTAACTTAAATTCTCAATGTACAACTACCATAAGCCCCGTTGAAGCCTAAAGAAATTGTGCTTCTTAACCTTTCAACTATCATAGTCTAGTGTAAATTTATAATACCTTAGGTTTAACTTATCTTAAAACCATACTGTGTGTTTATAAATTTAAATTTCGATCGAGATTATAACTACTATACTAGTAGAAGATCCCATCCGAAACTCTTTAAAACGAAGAACCCTGAATCTGTTGGAGTATTTGATAGCTGATTCTTGTCTACTATATAAATTACACATGTATAAGTATAACCACAGTTTTTATAAATTTATCATGGATATATAATCAAATTTCTAACTCTAGTCTAAAAATATGAAATGGCCTTGAAAGTCAACTCGACCTCTTTGGGTAAAGAGGACGGACAGAAGATTACCAAAGCAGCATCTGTTGTCAGGCACGTGTACATTCTTTTTTTCCTTTAATAAAACATCAGTATAACTCTATTAATTTACCACTTATGTTTATGGTCACGTGGACATGTTTTATTGGATGACAGAAGGTAATTGGGAATGGTGAGCTGGGACGCGAAAAGGAGTGAGCGCTCTTTGTATAATTTTCACTTTCCATCTTTCTACTTTTTAGATTTTTTTAGATTTTATAATCTGGATATCTCAAGAAAAAATTACTCAGTAATCAAATTTTATTTAATCTAATTTCAATGGTTTACTAGATAGTACTGTATATTATGATTTAAAACTTTTAATGAAAGTAAATATTCTTAGAATATATATAGGACAATTCTTTTAACTAGCCCATTTTTAAGTTTTTATCACAAAAATAGCTCTAGAAAAATAAAAGGGCAATTCTCTTAAATAGCCCTTTTTAAGTTTTTGTCACAAAAATAGCCCTCAAAAAATAAAATGACCAAAATAGACTTTTTTTTTTTTTGAAATTTTGATTTTTTTATATTTTTTTTTTTTGAAATTTGAAACCCTAACCCCAAACCCACCCCTTTACTCTAAACCCTAAAGTCCAAATTAGTTAACCCTAAGGGTATAAATGCATATAAATGAATTTTTTAGCTTCTAAAAAAAATATTTTGGTCATTTTCTTCCTTAAAATCTATTTTTGTGACAAACAACCTAAAAGAGGCTATCTAAGGGAATTTTTCAAAATAAAATGACCAAAATAACATTTTTTATTATTTTTTTATTATTTTTTTTTTGAAATTTGAAACTTTATCCTCAAACTCACCCCTTAACTCTAAACCCTAAAGTTTAAATTAGTTAACCCTATGGATATAAATAAAAAATTTAGCTTTTAAAAAAACCTATTTTGATCATTTTCTTCCTTAAAAACTATTTTTGTGAAAAACAAACTAAAAAGACTATCTAATGAAATTTCATATATATATATGACACTTGCCCAAAATTTTGTAAGGCACTTGCCCTTATACAGAAGTTAAGGAGACATCGCACGAGCCTTCTTCGTGGATTTTCGTAATTTATATTTTTCGCTCTTTCTTTCCGACTATGTTCCTTTAGATTTGTATGCACTCTACTTTAGCACTTCACGATTTTTTAATAGTTTTTCCATATATGGACCATATGGTATCCAAGACTAGTGTGGATACATAATTGATAATCAATAATACAATGTGTAGCAGACATGTCTAAACTTGGATTTAAACGGCTTGTCTTTTATTCTATATTGTTTGACGTTTGATTTGTATGTTATGAGTTACGACACTGAGCTGACACCAACTCAATCGTCTAGGTTAAATGCATTGTTGAAAACCACCACTGCTTCGAAAAAGATACTAGCATGTAATATAAACTATAATTAACTTAAATCTTCACTTAATTTGAATCTAAAATTATAATATATAGTCAAGTAAGTTGTTATATAGTGGACACATAATTGATGATCAATAATTCAATTATGCTAGTATGGTCACGTATGGGGTTTATTGTATTACGATCAAGAGGAAGTAAATTCTTTACATTCTAAGTGTGCAAGCACTTTGTATCGATAAAAACATAAATTATAGAGAAATATCTTAGAATAACTTTACAAGTTTTTATCATAAAATAATCTTTAAAAATGACTAAAATATTTTATTAAAGAGGTAAATAAATATTTACCTACATGAGTAAGTAATTTAGACTTAACGTTTAGAGCTAAAAGATTGAGTTTAGGAGTTAGCATTTCAAAAAATAAAAATAAAAATTTAAAATTAATTTTTTTTTTTTAAAAAGTTATTCAGTCATTTTTTGAATGTTATTTTTGTTACAAAAACTTAAAAATACTATTTGAGAAAATTATCTTAAATTATATGAATATAAATTTAATAGTCTCAACCGATTTTTTTTTTTCTTGAAATACCACCTTCAATATAACTATGATTATCTTTTATATCTACTGTTTTGTTTGCATGTGCCCATATTAACGGTGGAAATGGGAATGTACCCCTAAAAAGCAACTTCTATATCGAATCACAACACCAACATACATTTATGTAAACTAGACACACAAGTTTATAAAAGTAAATAACAAAATCCAGGAGAACCCTTTCCGTGTGTCACCATAGTAACCATTCAATGATATGCAATTTCTAGGGATTCAATTTATTTTCTCGTTCTTAGAACTTCAACAGGTGAAAACAGATCAAACTGTAGTCTAACTTCTACATATCTTCAAGGTTGCTCCACGGTGTATGAGCCGAGATTAAAGGCGTGACGTTCTCTCCAATACATGGTGGTGGGCATATAATTAATTTAAGTTTTTAGGGTTAATTTTCTTTTTAAAGTTAAATGTAGTAATTAATCTGTTGGCCGTAGTAAAATGTAGAAGAATGTTGGTGGACTCGTGGGGACGTGTGCTTTAGTTAGTATAAAGAAGCAACAGTGAGATAACATCTGAACATAAGATTACAAATTTACAAAAAAAAAAGTAGTTTAAAATATATTTTTAACTTAAAATTCTCTCTGTTAAGTAGTCAAAGTTTGGAACTTGAACACCATCAAATTCATCAATCTTACTCCAAGTTGTCTAAATCTCTCTCCCATTCTATCTCTATAATAACCAATCTCTATTCACCAACAACTTAGTTCATACATATATAAATTAAATCTCTCTGTCACAGAACGTTAAAAAAAACATGAAGGTTAGTTAGTTTTGTGATACTTTGCGTTTAGTAGATGATTATATGGTTTCATTGAACTTTATTTCTCATATGGTTTCTGACTTTTTTTTTGTTGTATTCAGTTATTCGGGTGGATGCAGAACAAGCAAAATGCGAAACATGTGAATCATAACAGAACAAGCACTTCTTCCTCTGTTTCATCACGTAAGCTCTTACTTTCATTAAATCTTAACTTCAAGACTCTTTTGTCTGCTAGGAATATGTGCAAGCAATGCCTCCAAGATTCTTGTCCCTTTAGAATCTGCTGTCCTAATTCTTGTTTTTGGAACTTATTGTAACAAGATTCTTGTCTTTGCTTCTTCTGAATCTGATTGGTCCTCTAAACTTTGTTCCCTCTCTTGAATCTTGTTCTTAGATCATGTGAAGCAAGAGCCTAGAGAGGAGTTTAGCGACTGGCCTCACGCGCTGCTCGCTATTGGAACTTTTGGTTCAACAAGCAACGGTGTGAGTGACACCAAAAGCAAGAATGTTCATGAAGAGATCGAAGAGGAGAAGAAGTCTATCTCGCAACCCGAGCAAGAAGAAGAGCCTTCTTCCTCTGACGATATTGAGGATTTTACTCCCGAGGAGGTAGGAAAGTTGCAGAAGGAGTTGATAAAGCTCTTGTCAAGAACTAAGAAGAGGAAGTCTGATGTTAACAGAGAGCTCATGAAAAATCTTCCTTTGGATAGATTCTTGAATTGTCCATCGAGTTTAGAGGTCGAGAGACGAATCAGCAATGCGCTATGTGCTGTTGTGGATTCATCTGAAGAGAATAAGGATGAAGATATGGAACGAACGATTAATGTTATATTAGGTAGATGCAAAGAGATATCTATAGGAAGTAAGAAGAAGACAGACATAAGCAAGAAGTCTTTCTCATATCTTTTCAAGAAGATCTTTGTTTGCTCAGATGGATTTTCTACATCACCAAACCCTAGCTTGAGAGACACGCTTCAAGAATCGAGAATGGAGAAGGTAAACACAACATAGTATATATTCAACGATTTAGTGTTTTTTTAATCTCAGTTTCTGATCAAAATCAATTTACAGTTGTTGAAGATGATGCTACATAAGAAAATTAATTCTCAAGCCTCCTCAAAGCGAACATCATCTACAACAAAGAGATACTTGCAAGACAAGAAACAGCTCTCTTTGAAGAGTGAAGAACAAGAAGAAACCAACGAGAGAAGAAGCAGTAGTGAAGGACATAAATGGGTCAAAACAGATTCCGACTGTGAGTTTTCATCAAATTATACTCATTAATTTTACTATAACTCAAACAGAAACAAGAGCTGACTCGTTCTTCTTTTTGATTACAGTCATAGTTCTTGAGATCTGATCGTCCTTCAAGCTCTTGCAATAACCTATCAACAGCAAAGGTAACTAAGACAAACACAAGTGAATCTCTTAAGCTTCTTGTGTTTCTCTTTCCTAGTTAAAACTTACTTGAGATACTTGGTTTTGTCAATTATGCAGATTCAAACTCTAGTTTGTCGAGAAGATTTAAAAGAAATAATGAAAGGATTCTCTTATTTGGGAGGATTTATTTTTTGGTGCATCTGCACATGTAGTGTATACCTTCTTTATTTTTTTTTGCATGATTTGTTTTGTGTGCCGTTGGGTCCATTGAACCAAACATGTTCTTGAGACATATACATACATGTGTATCAGAATGCATGTATACGTACATGTGCGTATGTGATCATTTTTGTAATTTTAAGGTGGATAACCTTAACTTATAAAAGATTAATACCGCTTCTTCATTATTACATTCTTTCTGCATTTGATTTAGTTATTTTGTAATAGACAGGTAAGATCTTGAAATGAATAATAATACTTTGTTCTAGTTTCTCCTTCGTGTATATCCATTATATATCATAAAAGAAAATGTTAGAGGTCTCAAACAATTACACTCTTGGATTATTCTGTCCCAATTTCTAACCTATACACTAATCATCAGAAATATTACAAGAACGATTCTACAACTGATAATTTTACTCGTTTTATAAAGATTCATGTATGATTGTATCATTTTGAAATGCACTATATGATCCATGTATAACAATACTCTTCGCACTATATTGAATATCTTCTATAAAATTTTCTTTCTCTTAATCTGCGTAATTTTAATTTTTTGAGATTCAGAATTCAGACTTCTAAAAATATTAATGAATTGTTACTCAAAAATCACTAGATTAAGGGGCTTCCACATTTCTCTGGAGATTTAGAATCGAATTGATGGCGAGTAACATGTAAATGTTCTCCAAATATTTAAGTTTGGTAACAATTAACTTCATGTAAGAGTTAACTGTGGGCTAATTCAGAGATAGCACTTCTCAAACATAAAACATATGAGGTTCCAGCTCAAGCCCATTTCAAGCATAAGGGTGAGTATTCACAGGATTTAAAAAGAGGAAAAGCCTTCAAGAACTTTTGGCTAACTTAAAAAAAAAAAAAAAAATGTAAACGACCAACCTGAATGCCCTATCCCAGTAAGATCTTTGTATGAGTTTAGTGAACAGTGTCAGATTATGTCTTTTCTTCATTTTTCTCAAACACGTTTTTATAACATTAGTAAACGTGAAGCAACAACGTATTGACTATTGCATCCGTGAAAGAGGCCATTGATTTAGTTGTTGACCAATTCTTAATTTCTTATCAGGTGGGATCAAAATATCTTCCCTTTCCCTTTCTTTCTATAGTAAGTGGAGAAAACACGCGAATCACACCATACTATTTGCGAGTGCTCCGGACAGATTGCGCAACTTGTCGCAATCTTAACATATGAGTCTATTTAAAATCACGTGTCTTAAAATTCCTGTCGGGTCTCAGACAAGATGTGTATGCTTTTTTTCAAGAAACTTCGTTGAGCGGCTAGAGGGTAGGGTCGGTCACACATGCCCCCACATACTATTCAGTTCAAATCGTCGTTAAAGTTAACTAACGCGAGGGTATTTCGCATTCGCTGAAAAAGGCTACGAATGTGAGGGCTAACTACGATGATGCCACCACGATGAGTTCTTGTGAAAGGGTAATTTTGTAGATACGAGCATCACTGGAACCCTTTTTGAGTTTTGTCTAACGGTGTTACTTGTTAGTAACGTTTGTAGTCGGTTCTTCAGTATTTTATTATTTTATCTTTACGTGCAAGGAAAACGTGAGGAAATTCTAACTGAACAAATAAATTGTTTAGTTTTAGTTTTGAAATCTGACCGTCGATAAATAGATAAACTGTACCAAACTAAACAAAAAAGTTTGAACATATTTAAATCATAAGATTTTTTTTTGTTTGAACGGTATTTTAATGATAAGATAGGCTTGCTACACCAACTCAGAAAATAATAAATAAATAACGATGAATTATTAACTTACTACTGTTAATGACGTAGTATGAAACCTACTTTCTTTCACAAGAATATCATATATCTCTTCAGAATAGAGTATTATTTTGTTATTAGCAAACGCATTATGCCAAACAGTTTTTAAAAATAGATATATCACAAAGTATTAAATCTAAACAGTTCAATATTTATATTATAATTAGTATTAAGTTTAGTGATCAAATAAAACCAAAATGAAAAGTTTCTCTTCTTTTTTTCTTTAATTTATTGGAGGCTATTAAAGCCAGCGAAAATGAGTTTATAAAAACATGAGACATCCCCTCTTGCTCTCTTCCATTTTAAGCTCGAAACAAAAATAAAAGAAGAAGAAGAAGAAGATAAACAATAATACATATTAACAGAAAAGGACTCTAAAGAATTGCTCCTTACCATTTACAAGATGTCGAGAAATGAAAACGCTAAGGCAGAACTGCTAGAGAAGTCAAACTTTACCTGGAGATGTAGTTTGCTCAGCCGTTACTTGAAGGAGAAGGGTAGTTTCGGAAATATAAATCTTGGGCTGGTCCGAAAGCCCAATTCGGATCGCTTGTTGTCCGGAAACTCCGATCCACCAGGTACTTTTATCTCTTCCCTCTGTTACGACCACCACTTGTAATAATAGTACACTGAATGTTTAGTTATGTTTTTGTTCCTTTATTTGCAAGTCAGTTCTTTAAATCTGAAATAACTTTCACTTGTAATAATATAATGAAGTTGAGAATACAGTTATGATCTCTCAAACAAGATGTTGTATGTCCCGGGAAAAAAAAGAGTTTTTAGTTTTGTTTTTATAGGATTTATTCGAATAAAGCTGACCACAGAGTGTTTTACTCTCTGTTCAGTGAAACAACATAAGGCAGATTCGGGAACCAAAACCCTCGATGTCTTTCAGAAGGTTTCAAAAGGCAAAACCAACGAAGTTACCAACCTCAGGTCTATACTTACTCTTCTTAAAGATTCTTGGGAGAAAAACGTTGCTTTCTTGATATTCGGAGATTAGAAAATGGAAACCCGGTTAATGTAAATGGTTTTTGTTCTAAAATCTGGTTTTGGTTTGTTTATAGTAACTCACCAGAGTCAGGAAGTTCCCAGCTGACAATATTCTTCGGAGGTCAAGTTTTAGTATACAACGAGTTCCCTACAGACAAAGCTAAGGAGATACTGGAAGTGGCTAAGCAAGCCAAGCCTGTGACTGATGTTAACATTAAGACACAAATCAATGTCGAAAACAAGCATAACAAAAGCAACATGGTTCTTCTTCCTGATCTTAACGAGCCCACAAATTCTGTGGATATCATTAATCAACAAAATCATGTCGTGGAACGTATAGCACGTAGAGCTTCGCTTCATCGATTCTTTGCTAAACGGAAAGACAGGTAAAACCATTAATTTAACTTGACCATACTTTCTAATGTTACTTCAAATATTTTCATTACCATTACAGAGCAGTGGATAGAGCTCCATACCAAGTTAACCAAAATGCGGGTCTTCATCCTTATCCTCCCAAGCCAGAGAATGCTGTTGCTCAAACCATGTCCCACCCAAAACCAGAAGAAGGCAAATAATGATATTTCTAGGGAGATTAAAGAAGAAGGCCAGTGTTCGAAAGATCTCCAACTTAGGCTATAGTGAAGTTTGCTCAATATTTGTTAGGAACTGCGTTTATAGATTAATGTTTCCATCCTCTTGACTAATTTAAGTTTTTTTTTTGTTTTCTACTAAAGTATGTAGTCTACTTAAGTATGTAATCATAATCTAATTTGAATATTCATAGGGGGTGTGTATCTTTATTTTGCAATAACGTAAAGATTGTTGTCAGGGCTTCCTCTTCCTCTTGCGGTGCAGCGTGAAAGTCTCTCGCTGTCACGGCTAAAGAGAGAGGATCATAGTTCTCTTGCACATCTTTAACTTCTTTTTCTTTCTCAACTCAACTTTGATTTAACTTAATGTCATTTCTTGAGTTGTTAAACGTGTTTTTATATCTAAATTATAGTAGAAATTAATCACAGTAAACCAATCAGCTTCTTAGGAAGTATATATTCGAAGACTAGGAATGGATAGAAGGTTAATTTGTTATAGATTTTTTTTATATTTTAGTTTTGTTTATTAATATTTGCATAGTTGAGGGAGTTTTTTCATTAAATTTTAGTTTGTGAGTTTTAAAATGGACCCATTGATACATGGTTCATTAACTAGAAGCCAACTACCCTCACCGATCACTCCCTCAAGCCTCAAGCTAGCTAGCTCTGTGAAGAGAGAAACCCTAGGAAGAAAGGAATCCAAGAAAACACACAACACTATTTCACAGTTCTCTCTCTAAGTTCAGAGACTTTTTTTGCTTATAACACAATCCTTCTGTTGTTACAGCTTCATTGAGCTGGGGGACTTAGCTCGCTTCTGATGCCTTGATGTACATGTTCTTCATTTTCCTGGCGTTACGTGCGATAACACATTCTCAATGATAGAGTTTGATTCTCGACTCAACCATTTTATTTTTCTTTCGCCATCCCTATGCAGTTGGCGAAAAATGTATAAACGATGGAGTCGAAGTAAGTAATCACTTCCATAGCCCTTTTATAAGATAATTTCATTATCAAACACACATAGTAGTATTCTGACATGTGATGTTGGAATCCAGATGGTGATGAAGAGAATAAACTTCTTATCAATAACTTTCGTAGGACTTGATATGAAAGAATATCATCAAATCAGGAGTAGCATTCTACGGTCCAAGTGGCGCATTGACCTCTTTCAAGGTAGTTCTAGCTAGGTTGGAGAAGATACAACTGATTCTGAGTGAATCCCAAGGTAACTTGTTTCTATAGTATATCATGTGGTTGATTTTTGGAGATTATATAATATGACATGAGTTATTTTTTGCTTACTGTTGTCTATTTTGAAGGTGCAACGAATGTTTAACTACGGCTTCTGTCTTGAAGACTTCGAAGATTAGGACATAAGGATGATTGTTAGACTTCTTTAACATGCCTTTTTATTTACTACTACTTGTTGTGATGTGTAGGAAGCAAAAACTCTAATATGTAGCTTCAACTTTAACTACTTAATGATCAAACTGTGTTGTTGTATGATCAAAAGCGATCTGTTTTAACATTCAAAAGCTCTGCTGGATTAAAAAAACAACTCTGTTGTGCAGATTTTTATATACTTTTTAGTGTTTCAAAAATATGTTTATCTCATTTAAATATTAAAGAAAATCAACAATAATGTAATCAAATCAAATCAAGAGGTACTGTAACTCTGTTTCAACATTACAAACTTTGTACTTGTGTTGTTGTAAAGGAAACACACAGATTGGTTTTTGTTCTTCTTTCTTCTTCTGTTATCTTGGCTTCGAGTCGTTTCCTTTGTTACGGAATGTAGAGAGTGAGAAGAATGATTTCTTAAACTCGCCATCTTTCGCTTTGAAGCTCCCTAAACACACACACACACACACAAAGCTATGACCATGAAACCATTTGAGACAACAAAAGAAAATGTAAAAACAGATTATATACCTTGTTCATCCTCAGAATGCTGACTTTGAGAAGATGCCATTCTTGTTTTCTTTAATTCATCCGATGATCGATAAGCAAAATCATCGTCACCTTCAGATGTGGTTACAGAAACCCAATCCATCAGAGTATCAGGAGCACGAGTTTTCTTTCCAAACTTAAGCAAACGTTTGATCCCTTTTGCTAAATCCTTCCGAGAGTGGAGTGGTGAAGAGTTTGAAACAATAGTAGGACTCTGAGCTGTTGTTCCCCATTTCTTTCTCATTCTTGAACTCCAAGAAGCAGGACTTCCCATGGGAGAGTAATCCATTGAAGCATCAGCATCCGAATGCTCGTGAGGATAAGAGAAAGCGTGTTGCAGGTTTGAGTTCCAAGAGAGGGGACTCTCACTAGGTGAATCCATTAACGAGGCAATGTTGTGCTGAAACGGTGAAGGTAGAGTAGTAGTGTTCATTGGTAAGTCTACCTGAGAGATTGACCTCAAGCAAGTGTCGTTTTCATCCTCTGAGGAGTTCTCAACTTTGTCACTAAGTGTAGTCTTTTCATCAGCGATATCCTCAACTACTAGAGTTTCAATTTCTCTAGCTTCCTCTTCTTCTTTGACATGATTCTCCACAACTTGTTTCACTTCTTCTTCTGCCTCAGAGTCAATTTCATCAAATTCTTCATTCCCCAAGTTCTCTGGCACGTCATCAATGTCAGTGTTCTGTTTCTCATTCCTCTCTTTGTTCATCATCTCATCAGAGTAGAGAGTTGTCAGTTCAGTGAACTCTATGTTGGCAGAGAAGCTTTTCCTTAGTGATCTCGGTCTTCGAGGCTTAACAGGAGACGGTATATCTTCCTTTGTAGTCTTCTTATTACCACCACTTCTCACCTGTGTTCGCATCACAGGAGGGTTTCTGACAGGTAGAGAAGATGGTTTTGTGTTTTCTTTCTTAAGATCAGAGAAATTGGGAATAGAAGAAGATTGTGCAACCGGATTAACCTCTGTTGTTCTCCTCCCTCTCCCGGAAGTAATGTTAGTGTTTGAAACTTTACCTGATGGTTTTGAGACTCTAGAGCTCCGGTTTGGTGATGGAGCCTTTCTAACTTGAGAGCTCCTAGAAGCACTCTTTCCACTGACTGGCTTATCTTTCACATCTTCTTCTTCGCTCTGTAATGAGCTTATAGGATGCTGTATACAATAATGAGAAAGAGTTAGACAATATTTAGTTATCATCATAGGAAACTAAATGCCTTTTTGATTACCTGAAACTTCTTCATACTTGACCGAGTATTAAAAGATCTGAGCTTCTCTGCACGTTGGCGAGTACTTGATATAGAATCCTGTCTCTTCTCAGAAAACTTAGCCTTCATCTCGGTTCTACTTCTCTCAAGAGCTTCTTGCATTGACTTCAACTTAGCTTCTTTCGAACTCCATTCTTCTCTCAGTTTTGCATCCCTTTTCTTCATATACATCTCATATAACTTTCCTTTGGAATCATCTGAATAGCTTAGATCAGATACGTTCCTACGCATTACAACATTCTTGTTGTCTTTTACATCACCAGCTGATTGATCTTCACGACGACCCCGTTGTTTATGCTCGGCGAAAATCTTCTCAAGGTCATTCGCCTTCATTTTCAGGTCGTCGTTAGCCTCTTGAGAGCTTTCCCTAGACATTCTTGCTCTCTGCATTTGATCCACAGATGTTGCACGAACTCTATTACTGTTGATTTTTCCAGCAGATGAATTTGCATCCAGAAGATCATCCCCTACACCAAATGAGTTTTGTCTCTGTTCAGAACCTGCAGAAGTTACAATTAAAATCTTATCAGTTTTATTATTTAAAACGTTGACTTTAAAATGTTTATCAAATTTAGTTAAACCAACCCGCAGAAGCTGGTTTTGTCAAGATTGTTAAGGCAGGCTGCTTGTCTGATAATATAACCTCTTTCTTCCGGATTTGTGATTGAAGTTCATCACTTTTGACATCAATACCATCTCCTATGTGGGCTGATCGAGACCGCGAATGTCGATAAGGAAACATGACTGATGGTTGTGCCACATTGTGGGGCTTGGATGCATAGCTCTCCTCTTCTCTCTGCCTCAAGTCATCACTATTTTGATAATCGTCACATTTAGTAGAAGACACATCATCATCATCATCATCACCCTTTTTACTGTTCTCTTCAGACTCTTTTGGCGGAGTGGCTTCAGGATTACCAGAAGATGGTCTACTAGAGGGACCTTCTTCGTTGCCACTACTACCGTCAGACTTCTTGTTATCAGATGCAAAATCAAAGCTCATGTCGCTAACAACACTCCATCTTCTCAAGACAGATTTCTGAGGGAATACAGGAGCAGCTGATGAGACATCAGAAGAAAGTCTCCTCAACTCTGTGGTGGATTTAGCAACAACCACTGGTTTGTGTCCTGCCGAGTTTGAATCTTCCGTCTTTTTGCTCTCAAAGAGATTAATCCTATCTTGCACGCTGAGTCTCCTTGTATGTTGAGTGGTCTTAACCGTTGAAGATTCATCCACACTCTCATCTTTTTTCTCCTCTTCGTCAGTCTTACTACTCTGAACTTGACTGATGCTTGTTACGTTGGTATTCAAGTTCTTCTTGATCAGGTCAGGCCTTCTTTGACATAATGATATGTATTTTCCGCATGCCTCGCTGATGAAGAAAATAATGTTCATATCAAATTTCAAAACACAGTTGCAAGAAAGTGAAACATCAAGAAGTGCTTACAGCAAAAGATGAGCGCCGAATGTTTCAGCAAAACGCTGGAGATCAGAGACAGTTTGAGGATCAAAACCATTAGATGAGGCTTGAGAAATCGCTGTGGTTAAGTCCTTCTTAATGGCCTCAAGTCTTAAATCAATAGCTCTTGATAGCTCCTTCCTGTATAATAGACAAAAGCAAAGCAATCAGCAAAACACTCTTCCTTTGACTCAATATGAAACCAGAGAGCTTTACTTACTTTGTTGCATCCGTTACACCTCCGTCATCTGAACACATGGAAAAAAAGAAAAAGAAAACTAAGATCAAGTTTGGACTTTAACTTAAGAAGTTGACTGAACAAATGAGAGATTTAACAGACCCTGAGAATATAATGTCCGAGCTGCTTCCAACTGTGACATCTCCAAATCAAATGTATTGACTCTTTCCAAGACTTCTGGACCATTCACAAATTGAACAAACCTAAAAAAATTAAAAAGTTTAAGCTCCTTTCCTATCTTTTGTGTGTGTGTTAAAACTGAAAATACAAAAAGCAAATGGTTCTGTAAAAAGAACCTCTCGAGTGTTCTTCTTGTGAACCAAGATTTGCCATTTTCGCTTTTCTCTACTTCCGCTCTAAATAAAGATTGTGTTGCAAGAACACTCAGATGATTCACAAATGGTTGGATCAAACCTGAAGCCAGTTTCTCTGTTTCTCCATTACTCGATACAAACAGTTCGCATCTGTTTAAAATACACCGGAAGAAAATCAAATAAGACTTTTATAAACATAGAAGCATATAATCATTCAATACAGAACATTCCACTCGGCGGGATTTAATTTAAATTTACTCACCGTGAATGTTTATGAGAAAGCTCGAATATAGCATAGTCAAGAATACTATCAGCCTTCATTTTTTTTTTCACTGCACGCACAAGTGAAAACTTCTCCTCTTCCTGTAGACCAAAATGTGAATCCTTCAACAGATTATATATCCCTGAAGAAACTTGAGGAATCAAAAAAAAAAAAGAGAAGAAAAATAGAATGAGATTGTTAGTCAATGAAAAGTTTTGCTAATGTCATGAGAATAGTATCGTAAGTAAAATTAAATGTAGAGCAATAAAAGATTTACCAAACTATTTAACATTGAAGCCAATAATACAAAAAAAAAACATTACCCAAAAAAAAGCAAAACAGAATTCAATTCAACTAACAATAATAAGATGAAAGGCAGCTTCATAACTAGGCATGTGCAAAAAAAAACTGAATCCAAACAGAAAATAGGTTAGCTAGTAAATGGATTTTCTAGCACTCTACTTAAACTATAGAATACCCAAAATAACCGAATTAAACCGAACTGATAACCGAAATTTTCAAACCATAAAATCGCCAGAAATTGAAACCGATGATTCCCAGATCTGACCCCAACACTAAAACCGTAAAGAAAAAAATCCAAAAATCTGACAACTTTCAATCTCATGAACAACTATTTAAGAAAACTAGAATCGAACTTACGACAAAGCCGATCCAGCATTGAATCGAAATTCCGAACACTTTAGTTCAAATCACTCTCCGAACTTTTTGTTTTACTTGTAGTTCTTTCTCAGCTATGGGAACTGAGATTTTTTTCTTTAATTGTAAGAAGACAAAAAAAAAAAACATAAGAAGCCTTTAACAGTGTCTGCAAATCAAAATACCTGTCGTGAGTACAATGGTGTTTCTCTTTGCCAAAATTGATGAAGAAGAAGAAGAAGAAGAACTTTCCCTTTTTTTTATCTCTCTCTCTAGTAGATAGAGAATGTGAAGCTCTAGACTCTAGAGAGAGTTTCCTTCGGACAACTTTCACCTTTTTTTATTTCTTCCCGTAACAGTCTGTAACTTAAATGAAGAGAATACCAAAGACGCATGAGTCAAGAAGAAGATTCCTGCCACTCACATATTATTATATTTACCAATGTATCCTCTTAGTTAACCGAATCTAATCAAACATCAACAAACCCCGGTTTGGACTATGTTCCCCCCTAAAATTTTCCAAATTAACCTGATTTATTATAAACTTTTTCTGTATTATACAATTAAAAATGGTTAAAACTTTCAGTACTCGACGGTATTATTAATAGTTTTAATTGGTCAGTGGGATTCTTCTTTCAACACATCCGGTTCATTAATTTAAGATTAGGGGTAGTCTTGTAAGATAGTAGGAGAGTAAGTGTGGTCAAGGCTCTCTCTACTATGTGGACCAAACATCCAATGATCTATTTTTAACGGTTATTTTATATTATTTTGGAGAAACAATACTATAAATACCTTGATCGAGACAACCAAATTCACATTTTCTTTTTGTTTAATTTTGTCAACCTCATATCTTTTTTTCTTGTCTTCTGAGGAAATTAAGGATATAATTTTCCCTAAATTTCGTGAAAATACTTGTAGACAAACAATTGAGTGTGACATTTTTGCTAAGCTTATCCATTTCTTTGAGATTTTTCCTTTTTTAAAAAAAATTCACCAAGGGGGAGCTAAATACATAATCTCATCAACATACAAGAACACCATAACTATTTTTTTTTGAGAATTCACAGATATCTATGCAAATCATTGTGTAGCTAATAATATTATGTTTCATTAAATGATCAATAACATGAGTTATTGAAGTATATATTTTCATTTAAATCGTACAATATATGATTTCCTTTGATTTTATGAATCTTCATAGAATAATTCACGTGATGTGAACGCGTAATATTATTAGTATTCTTCACTTTTTAACAAAAAGAAAATAAAGTATTATTCTTCACATGTAATATTAAAGAGATCCAAATTATATCGTTCATCATTCATGCCAAATAGAGTGTACGTCTATTTATTCCCAATTGAATACCCTACAATTTAACATTCAATCAAATGTGACAAAAAGTCTTAAAACAATTAAATCATATAACATAGAACCATTTATTGAAGTATTTTAAGGCAACTAATTATGGTAATTTGGAGAAAAAATATACATATTACAAATGAGGAGCCTTTAGGTGAACAATATGCTTCTAGATTTGTCGGTATGACAAGCTTCAGCACATGCAGCATGTTCCTCGCATTCTCTTTTCCTTTTGTCCCATGTGTCTTCTCTTCAATAATTAATCTTTCTTTTATTAATCTTCATGCGAAAATTAATATATTTTTTTATAACTTTGACGAATGATTTATTGATCTAAAACACCTTTAAGTAAAAAAGAAAAGTGTTTGTACAAAGTAAAAACAATCCATCACTAAACCACACGAGACTTGGATGATTTGTACGTATGTAGAAGCTGAATAAGAACTTATATATATAAATTCTCAAATGCATCCAAAATTTCCCTGTAATTTTGTTTAATCATCCAATCTGTAAACCGGAATGTGAGATTAATATGGTTTTAGATTTTCTCTAAACAAAACAATTGCAGCTTTTTTCTTTTCGGTTGACCCTACAAAACGAAGCCGGGTGGTTTAGTGGGTCCGGATATCCACTAAAACAACCGCATCATCAAGCGACTATGTACAGATAAAAAAAAAAAGGAAATATATAAATCAATTGAGTAGATCCATCCAACGGTGTAGATTGGCCACTAAAGTAAACACAGCTGTACAGAAACGGGTCCTACCATCTGCCGTGCCGGTGAGTACACGTGTGTCTCTATCAAGTTAGTGCAACACCGTTATGGTCCAACTAGTTGTGTTGTCATGCGTGAAACTTAAACTTCATTCATTACATTGTTGAAAAAAAAAAATTGTATGTGTAAACTCGTGTTATACTATTTTCTTTGTTTACCAACCAATTATGTATAGTAAACTTAACATTCTCTTATTCAATCACGACCATAAATTAGTATAAAGTATAAACTAGTTGACCAAAAACGGATAAACTATAAAACAGAAGATAATGACAGTATCTTTTTGATTTGTGTCATGCTTTTTTTTTATTATTTGATGAACATAGTTAAAACACCAATTACAATTCAACAAATCTATTTGGCCACCAAGTATCAACTCAGGCCTGGTTTTAAGTTTTTAACAAAGCTAAAACAAATAAAAAAGAAGACATCATATCTTGATTGCCATAATGCTTCTTTCACCCATTCATGGCATTCTCAAGGCTTTGATCCAGTCAATTTCAACTCTGAAATCACCTGCTCCTGACTTAGCTCCAACCGCACCACCTTCTGCGTTTAGCGACAGTGACATACCCACAACCCGACCTGGATTCATCTCCATTTCCACATCGATAACATTTCCTCTCCATGTTGGCAAGTATCTAGCTAGAGGGATCTGATATATATATTCAAAACTCCAGTTACTAATGGCCTTAGACTAGAAGCGAAACATTCAAGTGAAGTCATAATCGCCATCTGTCTTTTTGGGAGTTCAGAAAACAGGATATGCATAATGCTCTAAAACTCCTTTATCGGTAACATTTATAGAAGCAAGTACTTGCCTTAGCAGTATACCACCTGTCCTTTGGAGCAAAGACAAAAGCTTGCCATGAGTTATCTTCGGTCTGTCCCGGTGAATTCACCCAGTTTTCGGTATAGATCTGAAATCAAAATCAAGGTTTAGTATAACAACAACCCTTTTCCCTCCTACAACATTTGCTGTTTCATCTGGAGTAAAGGAAAGGTGAGTATCCTCATGAAACTTACGGTAGAGATATAACACCTTCCATCTCCTCTAAGCCTCATGGCTATTGCATCATACCCGTCGAGATCAATGAAGCCATCAAACTACAAATACAAAATAAGGAAGTTAGTTAGTTGAAATAGTATATGAACAATTAACTCACAAAGTCTTCAGTTTACAAACCAAGATGACAATACAGTAACCCGTTTTCCATCTTGCCTTCAAACAATAGTTGAATGTAAAAAGTTATAGTTTGATTAACATTTGTTTGTAAGTAAGATAAAAGCTGTTCGTTGTTAACCTTCTTTGAGCGCATTCCACAGAAGCCACTCCGACTGATGTTCAACTTTGACCCCTCACTAAGGTCTACGGAAAGGTTCCCTGAGAAAATTCCTACAAAACATATATGGGAGAAGCATCACTAAGTGAGCAGTGTAAGAAACATAATAAAGACATTAAGAAACAACGCTACCATAACATAGAAACGTCTCATGTAATTGTTAACGAATATTATGACCGCAACATGATAAATGGCAGATGAATACACAAAAAATTATTACGAAGTTGCTAACCAGTTCCATCTGATCCTTTTCCTCCATCTGGGATCTCCAAGGAAGCCGAAGATAATCCTGTATAATAATCATCAAACATGTTGTCACCAAATAAATGATTAAAATGCATAATGCATTGTTTACAATTATCAATAATTTATGTGCTATACAAATCTTCAGTAAGTTATTTTGTCTCAGTATTTGTTCATGTGAATTATCAACGAAGTATGGAAATGAAAGGGAAACAACAACAAAAAAACACACTTTACTAAGCAAAATGCTTGAAACTGTCTACTTTAAGTACCTCCATATTGAGAATCGGAATAGAGATGCCATTTCTTCAAGTCTTCTTTCGAATGGAACTTAAATATATACTTCTCTGGAGGTGGTACCCATTCTTCAATGTTCCACGTAAAGGCTAACAATTTGCAAAGTGGTGAAGATGAGTCAGAAACTAGCACACCCAGCTACATTCAAAAGCATTAAAGCTAGTAGAAAGATATAACGACATCCCAAAAAGTTGATAAGTCTTGGAACATAAAAAACAGCACCATTTATCTTCAAACATTACTTGCTATCAGTCACTGTCTAAATATAAGCACAAACACAGTTGAACAAAAAGGAAAAACATCAACACACAAGCAGGGAATCAGTAAATGGAGAGTTTAAGTAGGAAACGAAGGTGGCAAGTGAATACCCTTCTTCGTTGCATTTACTGAGGCTTGCAACAATGATCGAAACCTTGACATGTCTCTGTATCTGCTTTCCCATGAGAAAAAAACGAAGAAAACTTGAATCAATATAAACATTGATTGCTACAAACTAAATCTCCTATTTTCAAAATTTCAATCATCAAATCACACACACTAAGACTCCAATATCATAACCACACTCCAAAGAGAAAAAAAAAACATTTTTGCAAGGTTAAGCTATATCAGAAGCTCACGCACACCAGACAGCAACAGAAAACTATTGTCTAGATTGGATTGGAGAGGCGTAAATCAACAAAGATGGGACTTTAACATCATTAGGAGCCGAAGGATTAGGACTTAATCCACGACCTTTTACTCTTGGAACCATATGAATACAAACAAAAAAGGCCAAACTAACGACTCCCAATACACCAGTGACTAAGAAGACTATTTACCCACTTAGGCATTTCAACGAACACTTTGTAAGCCACTTAGTCTTCGCCAATGCAGACGGCAAAAAAAAAAAACTTGTAGCCACATTTTTAGCTCGACGTATGTCACAGATGCTATTTAAGAGATTATCACTAGTACAAACTTCCCCAGGAACATACGAGAAACTCAAAAACATGAAGATCTGATCATTAGGACAAGTGACATGCTCAGAAACACACAAATAGTTATCTCTGTTTTTAAAGTTTCCGACAAAAAACGCAGCGAGCATTGTAGAACTCACTCACTGGGATTTTCCGTCACCGTCGTCGTGAACGTTGCACAATCAGCGTCGCGGCGAGCAGTCAAACTACCAAGACGCACGTCGTCGTTCTCATACGCTGCGTTTCATTACCCGTATCGTCTATAATGGGCCTAGTTTGGGCCAGATTTTCAAGTATAGCGTTATTGCACTATTATTATCAGTAATAGTCCATATTTTCCTTTTGCAATTCTAAAAACTTGTTCACAAATGTTTAGATGAACGAAAATACTTAATATTATTTACATAGTTTGACACTGCAGGATCCAGAGTTATAAGTGTTAAAAAGCATTACATGTTTACAGAACTATTGATACATTGTAAGTTTAGGGAATGTTTTGATTAATTACGTCTCGCGAACAAATGGATCTGTGTGCCTCTAGTAGACAGACCCGAGAATTAGTCGGTTGGACCTCAACCAGTCGGACACTTTGGTTATTCAAAAAAAATGGTAACAAATATGCTAATTGTTTGGAATCTAACACTTCAAGAATCCTACACCTAACTAAGTAATTATTTTCCACTTAGTTTGTAGTTAAACATGAACTCTGCACTAGAATCATAGGGATACAATGTTCATCACTACTTCTCTTACATCCTGGTCCAACTATATATCACTGTGTTCCTATCTCACTTGGATTCACAAAATTATATTTGACGCCATTATTAAATCATATATGGTGCATATTATATTATATATGTGAATTCACTATAGACTTAGAGTTATAAAGTAATAAGATTTATGAATTACTTCATCCGTGCCATTTCTGCCACTAGAAAGGCAAGTAGGATGGTGCATGCAACTGGGAGGCCATGCGCGTCATGTGGCGGCGCATTTTATTCTTTTGATAACTATAATAAAACACATATGCAAAATAAATACTATATATGATGTAATATAAAGGGGAGCAAAAATCATTAGAACATCAATTTTTATCATTGACGGAATTACAATTTCTAGTATGATTAGGGTAGAACGTCCTAAGAGTACAAATTTAAAAAAACTTGCTGAGGAAAAATTAGAATATATCGAATTAGAATATATCGCCGTCAATAAGTATAGAACTCAGCCAACTCCTCGACGGATCCTCTTTGGCAATCATCATCATCGTCGTTGTGATCGGAGCAACTGTTCTTGAGCATCCATAATAAGTGCTCGAACAGTACGACTTCACAAGCTACCAAGACTACCTTTTGATCGTGACGTTCTTCCATGAATCTCGATGAACGATCAAGTAATTCTTGGAAAAGTGGATGGTCATGACGTGGGAACTAAGCATGTAAGGTCTTCGAGACTTCCCAACGTAAACCAGTTGAAGATCATCGCATTTTGAGGCCTTGGTGGCGACCGCAGAGGTGGTTGAGTGGTGGTTCTTGGTGAAGGAAGGCCAATTTTTTATGGCCGACTTGAGCTTTGTTAGCTTCCCGAATTTAGCCATTATAGTATAAACCTTTGATTTTAAACAATACTGGAAAATTTTAAAAGCAAACAAAAAAACTTAAAAATATAAATTTAGAAAATTTAGTGTAGTTCTTTTGTTGTGTATATTTATCAAGAATCTGTCTTGAGGATGATAAAGCTACGTTTATGGGATGTAAGAACGAAGAAATATGTTCCTTTGTATTTATATTGAAAGAGAGAGTGAACAGCTAATAAAGATAAGGGTACAGAATCCGTAAAACTAGTGTCTCGTTGCTATGTTTTTGTAAATATATATTATATGTTGACATGAATATATGTGCATGAATGCATGTTGATATGTGCATACGTGTTTGTATGATGAGTTGGACAATCTTCTGTTGTGGGTAGGTTGTCTAGTGATCGGATTCAGGGTAATCGATGCTTTTCTAGATAAAGATTACACCATGTCCATGATGTTGAAATAACATATTTGTATGATGATTATAACAATAATATAAAAATATATAAATAGATTAATGCGATAAGAGCTAAAACACTTGGCCATAAATATTATTCCCTCCATTTCAATTTAATTATAGTTGTATAAGAAATTTTTTGTTTCAGAATAAGTGTCGTTTTATAATTTTAATGCAAAATTTATTTAAAAAAATTTCCAGTTTATTTTTCTATCGGTCGAAATATATGGTTAAGTGTATAGAGAATTGAAATTAAACGGAGGGAATATGGAGTACAACTAACAACTTGTTTTTGTGACCACCAATCAAATCACAAGGGATACATCTTAATTCTAAGTAAATTTACTTTCGCTATATAAAGCCAATTCGAAAACTGAAATCATACATGTATATTCAATCCGGCGGGAGAAAACCTTTTTGCAGCTGTCGTTGTGGAACACAAATAGTGGAAGAGAAGCTAATGATTGAAGGAGTTTAGATAACTTAAAAAAGGTTCAAACTTTATTGTTTAGTAGTCTGGTCGAGAGTAGTAAAGAAAAGAATTTGGCATTGGCAAACTAATACATTTCAGATTTGATTTGCGCAAAACTAATCATATTGTTTTTATAAAATATATATATGGATCATTATTTTCAGCTTATTTAAATACTCAAAAAATATATCCATAATTTGGAAAATAATATGAATTCTTCCATAAGATCAGGATACTCCATGTTAATAATTAAAAAAACTATTTTTAGTATATAAATAGTTTACGGACAAAGACTCAAACAACAAATCAATTCTTAGACTTTTACTAGTAATTTAGTTTAGAGAAAGTTATAAAAAAAGCACGACCCTGGTCCTCCTAATATAGCAGCAACTCTATTGATTGAGAGCTTTTATTGTATTGATAAATCCAGCCCCATCCAACTGAATTTTTAATAGGGGTACAAATAATTGCATTTTTCATTTATCTTGTAAAAGATCATACAGCTTTTGGTTTTGGTGGCCAAACAAATTGCCAACCGACATACTAAAAAAATAAATAGAATAAAATACTCTGAACAAACAAGTTGGTTGCAATAGCAAATAAGCCAGTTGGGATGTAGTTGTTGTTCTTCTTAAGGAGTACGTTACACACTTATGTTAATAAACTTTTCCTTACTCTAGTTTAAAATACCATTAATCCGAAAAAAAATTCATATTCCATGTATGTCGAACCTTTTATATCATGTCCACATAATACAGAAAATAAGGGTTATACTTTTACCTTATAACATGATATTCCTAATACTAGCAAGTAGCAAGTGTAAGTGCAACATAGATAAAACAACGTGGGTTCAGAAGAGATCCGAGTCAAAAACTTTCGCATATGATATGCTTAGTATGTTGGTAATATATATTTTGAATAAAACGAAGCATGGTTCTACAACACTATTCTAACTCTCAATCAAGGTTAGGCGGAATAAGAACTGTAATATGGTGTGTTGCTTCCAACTCATCAGTCATCACACAATTCATTGCGGTTCAACCACTGGACCGCAATAAATTACTAGAAAAATTAAACCAAGCCAAACCCTCTATATATACACCAAAAACAAACAAAATTCAAATTTTGTGGGTGATGAAAAAAAAAACAGAGAGAAAGAAATCAACCTTGGTAGGAAAAAAGAAATACAAGAAGCCTGGACCTTTAGAAAGCTAAGTCGGGTATGTACAAAGATTTGGATGTTATTGTGTGTGTTTTTCCTGTTATCTTGCCTGTCCGACGTTGCCTTAAGTGACAAGTAACTAGCGTTAACTTCCTGTGCAAGGCATCATTTCGGAACCCTTGACAAAGATGATTTTCCGGATAAAACCCACTGAGTGAATTCATTTGAGTATCCAGACAGTAAAACATATTCAGTGAAATCTCCTGGTTGATTCGAACTGCTAGGAAACTATACAGATGGGAAAAATGCGACCGGGTCAGTCTTTGTTTGGCAAAAAGCTTACAAGTAAACTGAAAAAATTAAAAGTGATATGGTGATGAAGGAAATTACCTCAAGAATGTTCGTATCAGTTGTAGAAGTGATGGATTCGTCCATGTCCGTTAACATGTTATCTGACGTCACAGAGCTGCACAAAACATTTACATCACATTTAATTTACTAGGCTTGTGTATACTGTAAATGCGTTTGCAAAGTGCCCTTTTTATGACAGGGTGTTATATAGCGAGTTTAATGCTATCTAGCTGGGACCGATGTATATGGGATGAATAAAAAAAAATTTACCTGCAAAGTTCAAACATTTCATCTGCCGGAGTGAATCTAGCATTGTATGAGTGTGAAAAGCCAGATACATCATCCAGCCCGAGAAAATCAGACATAGAGCCACTCCCTTGTAACATTTGTCTTGATCCTGTTCGTCTCAAATGATCTTCATTGCCAATAGAGCGGAAGCTGAAGATGTTTATCAAAAGAGGAAGAATCAGAAAATAGTAACAAATGAGTGCTTGCAACAAGTTAAATAAAAAAGACTCTGATGAACCCACCTTGGAGAAGCTGGTTCAGCTTCATTGAATCCAGATTCTGAAGTGGTTTCCCATATAACACCGTTTAACCCTTCACGTGAAGGCTCTGGATTTTCGAGTATCGGCTCCTCCAAATTTAATTCACCCAATAAGAGAAGGTTATCGGAAAAGGATCTTGAAATTTTTGGCCTGTTGTGTATTGGAACATATCTCAGTCTTTTTGCAGTTATATGTCAAGTGAGCTTGTTTGGCCAAACAAAATTAGTTACCTCAGGTTTTCCATGTCTAGGTTAGAACTAGCTCTTCGAGTGTTGCGTTGGTCAGTACCAAACTCCCACGGGGCTTGCCTTCCCAATTGAGGCCCTGATTTCCCCAAGAACCTGTCAAGAGAAACAATTTTAAGACCAGAAAGACACAGAGCAAGTTAAAAAGAAAAAAAAGAGATAAAGAGCTTATAAGGCTTACACATTGATGGCGTTCTGCTTTTCGCCGTCCTGATAAGCGTTGTTGTAGTGACGACGAACAGCTGTGATGATGTCACGGTGTTTCATCATCATGTTCCACTCACCTCTTAGGGCACTGAACATCTGTTAAACCATAAATTTTCTAAAGTTGTTAGTTAAACGACGAAGCATAAGACTAATAGAAAAATGTGTTGGAGATCATAAATTCACCTTGGTGTGTGCTTCCGAGCCAGCATATTGCATTGCAATTGCATCACCAGCATTTTCGTAAACTTCCATCAGTTTCTTTGCCACGGGATTGTCCTTATTGATGATAGGAGGTCCCTTGATACCCAATGTACGTAGCTGCTGATTAAGAGCTACCAATCCGTGGGAGTATTGAGCAACATTAGTACGATCCAAGCAGTCTACGCAGTTTGTTCTCAAAACCCCACTTTGAAGCGAATGTATATCCGCTTCATTTTCTGGAATAGGGTTACTGGAGCATGGTAAGATTAGTATTATGTTTCATTCGCAGGATGAATATATAAATATAGCATGCATTACCAAACTTACTTGCAAAATGAATCGTTAATAACGCCTTCAACTCCAAAGCCTAAAGGAGCTTCACAGAAAAATAAGTCAATTAAGTCCAATGCTTTCTTCCCAAAGACACATAGCTTCGCGAATGCACCATCAACTCCACTGAGAAAGGCAAAGGAGAAACATGGTAAGACTTATTACACCAAACCCACCAATTTCTTCTTAATAGGTGTAGAAAAGAACCTTTTGAAGTGTTTGTTTAGATCAAAATGAATTGCCTTTAAATGATAGTTATCCTTCTTCGTGTCTCTGTTGATAGAACCGATTGCCTTTCCAAACTCTGCCTTTAAGATGCTCTCTCGATGCTTTTTATCACCTGTCTTAACATCACGATCAACAAAGCTACACACTCAGTATTCCAACAATCCATGAAAGGGAACTTTGAATTGTCTAGTAAATTTAGAAAGCCTACTTTTAGAAGATTCATGATGATTATCCGCTTCCCATATCTCTGTCTCAGATTCTCAAAATGGAGTCGAGTAGCCACGTAATCCCCATCATTATTGTTCACTGTGAACAGTAAAAGAGAGAAACATAAGCATTAAGAATAATGTAAGAAGTAAAGTAAGATTCCTTGTTTTTGAAATGTAAATGACTCTTTACATATTATGTCGGGTTGTGGATTGAACACAGATGTCTCTTGGGACCAGAATAGTGGTATGGAGCCTCGAACTTGCACAAATGATGTAATAGGGATTTTCTTCCCTTTTGGAACGTCTTTGGAAACAATCTGCTCTATCTCAACTTCATTGGCTACGCTGCCTTGCTCATTTACACCACGCCTTAAATATCTACACATCAACAGAGAGCGGAGGCAAGGATTGTTAGTCCATGAGAGAAAAATAGAGGAAGAAGAACATTTAGAAAGTAATGGTATCAATATATACAAGTACCTTGTACCAGCATAACGGCGTGAACGCCGAGCAATGACAGTAAAAACAAATTCTTCATCAGATACTGAACATTTAATCTGTAGTTCAAAAGCAAATGAGCAGTAGGAATTATGTTAAATTATGAAAAGTTCAGACTAAACAATCATATATGCATGCATTTTATGGTTACCTGTTCAAAGAATCCGTACACCAGTGCAACTGTCCATATAGTATTCTTAAGGATCCCTCTGATCCCGCGTGTTAAATATTCGTTCCACACGAACATGTTGTTGTCGTGAATTTTTCCTTTCTCGGTGTTGCATATATTCTTCTGGAGAGAATACATGAGGTGATAAGTGTAGCTAAAGTAGAAGTTTTTGCTAAGATCCACCATGTTGAAGAGCTTCCTGTATCTATGATACGAAGGGGGTGGAAAACATGTCGGATATGTGTTCTATAAAGTAAATTTATACGAGAGTTTACAAGAAATGTAGACTAGGTAGTTTACCTTCGCTCGGCTGCAGAACCAGAGACTCTTGTCTCACTGGAAGGATATGGAACCATGATCATTTGACTCTCTGCTACACCATAAACAGTATGGCCGCATATCTCGCCCACTTTCTTTCTTCTTCTAATCACAAGCATGTAATAAGGCCCCAAGAATCTAACAAACCCTGCACCCAGAGAATCACTATAAGCAACATCCATAGCTTCAAAACGACACACAAATGCTGAGGAAAAGAAAATAAGACAATGCTTTGGGACGTACCAATGATTCCAAAGCAAGTAGTCTCTGCTCTAAGCCCACCATACTCTTGGTTCCCTCGACTAATCCATTTTTTAAGTTGGCTAATTTCATCATGTGTATACCTTGTAGGATCTTCAAATAGATTCAACTCTTTTGAGTCTGTTCGATCTATCTTAAGAATCCTCCAAAAGGTCTTTTTCTCATCTCTCCCAATCAAGTAAAAATTCTGCAAAAAAAGAAAGAAAAACAGTAAATTCACAAACATCAAACCAAAATGTAGTGATCTGGAAGCAGGATTGCTTCTCACTATAAAACTTTATATTATTATATTTTTTTTGTTTCATAATATATTATGTTTTGGATTAGTGCACAAAAATTGAGAAACTTACTTTTCTATAAAAAAATAAATAAATATAGTTTTAAAATTATTTAACCAATTATAAAAAATGTAAAATTTAATTGGTGATATAATTTCTTTATCAAATTACCCTTAAAACCTCCAAACATCTTATATTTTGAAACGAGATAAACCGTTTAAACTATTATATAATTTGAAACAGAGAGTAATAAACTTAGAACCAAAGAGTCTAACATAATGTCAAGCTAAAGACTCATTCCTTACACTACAAATCATATGAAACCACAAAGCAATACATTTAAAAAAAAAAAAAAAAGTTAAATACAGTTTCATAAAACATAAACCGAACCGTTATTAAATGCAAACCGGAAAATAATGCTGTTATGTCTTAAACAAAATAAAAAAAAATCCATTAAAACCATAAATACATCAACGTAATTACCGGTAGATCAGTTGACGGTACAAGAAGATCACATTGGTGGCGAAATCAATCGTAAATCAAAAGAAAGAGACTAATAAAAATGATTTGATTTGAGATAAAGATGAGGAGATATTTTATTGTGTACCGTGCGAGTACTGTAGAGCTTGAGTTTGTGAAGAACGGGCAAGTCAATCAGTTCGCGCCTCGGGTTCTCCCGAGGCTCCGATCCCATCAGACCAAATTAAAAATTTTGAAATCCTCGAACCTGAAGATAGCTCGGAGCCGGTTTGACCCCGATTTCGAACCGGTCAATACAGAGAAACAGTTGACCAGACGAGACGAGATGTATGTAAAGAGGGTGAATGACGAGAAATCGGATTGGTTTTTTTATCAGAGGAGTCTGAAAATTTTGGGAAGGAGATAAGGACGAAGAAGATGATTCGAGGAAGAGTTGATGGAGCCGTCGAGGATGTGACCAGGTCCGAGAGAGGAGAAGACTTTTTTTTTTTAAATGGTAAAAACTTTTTTTTTTCTTTGTTACCTTTTCGGCGCTAAATGCTTATATTTATAGTCTCTACGATATGCTGCCGTTTTGGAGTTGTGTAGATTGATAAAAAGTCCACCTTTAGAGATTTTTTTTTTAAAAAAAATGAAAAGTATTACTCCCTCCGTTTTATATTATTTGTCGTTGTTGGAAAAAAAATTTGTTTCAAAATAAATATTGTTTAAGAGTTTCAATGTAAAATTCATTAATAAAATTCTTAATTTTATTTTTCTATTGGTTGAAATATGATTAGGTGTATAGATAGTTGTGTTTTTATTTTGGAAATATACAAAATCATATGTTTTCTTAATATGTATGCATAAACTTAAAAGGATAAGTAATATGAAACAGAGAGAGAGTATTACTTTTTTTAAAAAAAATTATAAATATTACGTTTTCACCTTTTCTTTGCCAAATATGAAAAATCATAGAAATGCAGTCTCCTTTTGCTTTCTCTTACCAAGTTTGTGAATATATATTTTAGCCGAAATTTCCGAGTGTATATTTTAAGTTTTAACCGGATGAAATGATTGTAAAATAATTGGTCTCAATTAATGCACCCACGCCTTTTTAACGATGGAATGTCATAAGTTTTGGAAGGAGTTTTGGGTCCATATAACATGATTAACATCCATAAAGTATCATTCCCGATGATGACTTTTTACTTACTAGTTACGAGTTATATATCCTAAGTTTTTGCAAATGATACTATACTTATTCACTGTTTATAAATATTAATTAATCTAGTCCAGTCTGCGATAAAAACTACGACTAGTTCAAAAAAATGAATGTAAACAGTCCAGTTTATAAATGATACAAATGGTGTATAAGCAGGCTAGTTTATAAATGTCAGTTTAGTTATGATTTTGGTTACATAAAGAACTGAAAATGAATGTTACAAACGGTGGGATATTAAGAATTTGATTAACTATAATGTTTTACTTAACACACAATTTGAACACGCAATGGCCGACCCGTTCGTTTCGTAGAATAACCAGAGTCCTCTAAATGATTGACATGTGTTATGTATAACGATAGATTTATTGTTTATACGCGATCGCGATCGCGATTAGTCTTATGTTTATAATACTATAAACCAAACGACTTGCGTATATGTAAATAATTCGTCCATTCCATGCTTTTTTAAATACTATATACTAGAATATATTCATCAAATTACTTGTATGATAAGTTCAAACTCTTCTCAAATATTATTTGCTAACGTATCTAGAGTTGCAAATGTTATTAATATAAAGTTTCTGTTTATAAATTTTATAACTACGTCACTTGAGTATAAAATACTCCTTCCGTTTCAAAATAATGTGAATTTTAAAATTTTCACGTATATTAAAAAATACGTAAAATTTTAATTATAAATGTTTTTATTTTTATAATTAATTATTTTTTTATAACTGTTAACCAATCAAAATTCAGCAAAGATAATAAATAGTTTTAAAATTTACAATTTACCTATATTATATTCATTGAAAATGTAAAACATAAATTTTTTAAAAATATTTTTTTTTAATAGAACATGAATCATTCTAATACAGAGGGAGTATACTCCATGTATATGAAATTGATGTTTCAAACACTTCATACATATTAAAAAGTTAAATAACATTCTTTTGTTTAATATTTTACGAATTTACCAATAAAACTTCACCGTTCATAATTTTACAATTTAATTTATGTTTAAATTTTAAAAACAAATACATCAATTATATTCTAAAACATTAATTTTTTAAATAGAAAATAAAATCTAAACATCAACTATTTAAAATCAAAAACAAATACATGATGTATGATGGCCGACCATTGATAGCTTCGCAATGACTTAACATCCAGAAACGTTTTCGTAAACCATGTCATTTGGCACGAATATTACTGAACGAAGACTTAAAAATGGAAACAGGAAGTCAATATTAAAAAAAAACAATGACTAGCATTATCACGTAATCCTTGATTTCTTGCACAATCATATTCATATTAGCATTGACAAACCATAAAGTTTATAATTTCATCCCGAGGTAAATATTTGAGTTTAAACAGTTCTTCACTTTTCATTCTGTTTTAACCCCAAACCACATGTTGGTCGGTTTGGTCTGGTACAGCTAACTCATTTAGGTGCGGTTAAGTAACCCTTTGAATAATACATCCTCTGCTTTTAGAGCACAATTATCCCGGTTTCTTAACAGAGTTTCTTGCACTTCACGGGTCCTACTAACAAGTGGGGCATGTGAACAGTGCAAGAAACAGTTCTAGAAACTATGAAATAAAAATCGATTTTGGAGAGTTTCTTGCACTGTTCACAGACCTCACTAACACGTGGGCCCATGATTGATGCGTTTTAAACTTTTTATTTTTTTTAAATCAAACCAAAAAAAAATAATATTTTTTTAAAAAACCCTCCAAGAGTTTTAGGGATAATCATGGTCTTATTCTCCGTGCATATCACTAACTTTGTCAAGCTCTCCCATCCCACTCTTGATAGAACTCCTTAAGAAACTCTTCCATGAACTCATGCCTTTTCTCTGCCCTCCTTTTACCCGCCTGTTGCGCCACATTCATATCTCAAATCGAAACGGTTTTCCAAGTTGTATAGAAATTGGTGTTCCAGTTAAATCTCACCTCTGTTTTCATCAGCTTTTTCAGCTTGAGGAGTTTCTCATGGAAGTGGTTAATAGTCGTTTGCTCCTCTTTCTTCATGTACTGCTCTTTGGTTAACTCTGTCCGGGGTTTGACCTCAGGATCATGAAGCACTCTGTTCCTGCTTCCACCAAATGTAAAGCAACGAGCAATTCCTATAACAGAGCAGACATTTAGGCAATGACATATAAAAAGCTCTTTAAACTGTCGAGAAGCAAACTAAAGACAAGAGAAGCATTCTAACCTATGGCACCAATTGCGTCAAGGCGATCAGCATCTTGAACTACCCCAAACTCTGGAAGAGATTCGCAGAGTGCTATCCCTGATAATTCGTCTTTGAAACCTGGAAACAATACACTTGTTCTGTTCATAACTTTAGACACGACAGAATGCTTTTTCTACAAACTCTTTAGCTTAATCGCAGTGAAAACTAAAGCGAGCTAGTACATAGAGTAAAAGTTAGAGCAGGAAACTAACCCATTCCATTGATGATCTTCTGTATTTTCACCTTCTTGGTCTCTTCTACACCCTCCTCATCCAGGAAATTCTCAACAAGCTTAGCTTCTGAAGGGTCTCTAAGTTCCGGTTATAATATCAAAGGCAGAAAAGCAGTTCTCATCATCATTCATAAAGTTTTCACACCAAGTTCCACTTAGTAGAACACAACTAATCCCAGGGTGAGAGCCTAATCTAGTGGCATCCACTACAGTATTTACAAAGAGATGATGGTATCTAGCCCCAAGGTTACTGAATTACGAGTAAAGATCCCAGAAACACTTCCATATTCATTGATCACAGCTCACGGTTAGTTCAAAAGGAAGTTTAAATGCAAGGAATTTAGAGACGTGGTACTATGATAAAGAATGGTGCAAGGGATGTTAGTCTATTGAGAGGTTTAAAAGAAATAAACCTCTAGAGATTGAGAAAGAAGACAGAGAGAAACAAACAAACCTTATATACTTGTAATCACCTGATAAGAGATACACAAACGCATTACGATTAATCTGTGGAATATAAACACATGAATCAAAGAAAGAAAAAGATGCCAAAAGGAAGTGTACCAATATCATGGAGAAGAGCTGCAAGCTCCACCTGCAAAGATGAACATATATGGTTCAACCAAATGAAAAAAAAAAACATTGAAACATCTCTCTTTCTTTATCACTACAAGAAAGAAGATTCTTCACCACATTGAGCTTGAGCCTCACTGAACTTAAGTAAAAACAACAACAAGAGGATTTAGTGCTCACAATTTCCATGGAGTCTGAGTTGGAAGAGAGACCTTCCTCGCGAGCAATGGATAGAGCAAGGTCTCGAACCCTCCACACATGCAAAGCATCATGAGAAGCATCGTTTCCCTTCATCGCCTTCTCCACCAGCTCCTCCGCCTTCCTCATCGTCGTCGCCGCTGCCATCTTTCTCTCAACTGTGTTTAAGGTTTTTACTTTTGTACCCTTGCTTATTAAATAGGTCAACCTTAATGAGAACCATCGGTTAAACTAGTCTCACTCGTGAACTATGAGTTCATGCCATTCAGATTGATTCATTATTTTCTTGTATATGCCATATCTATGTATTTGTTTGGTTTTTGAATCTTTGAACCATGCATACATAATGTAAGAAACCTTTGAACCTGACCACACCCACCTGGTTTGAAAATGAAACTTTGAAATATGGAAATTCATGCAAGAGTTATTTAGTTTAATACTTTAATTGTCTATAAAAAAAATCTGTCTCAATAATATTGTATGGTTGTTTATCAACTCTCATCCAATATAAAAGAGAAACACAAAAGCTGAATTAAAGAAGAAAACAAGATACTCTCATAACAAGATACTCTCATATCTTAACACAAATGTCGACGGAAAAAGACAGGTCGCTTTATTACTCAGGATTGATGACGTCTTAGAAACATAGTCCCCTTAGTTGCGGAACTCATCCATGAAGCTCTTGTGGAACTCATTGAGACGGTTTACGATCGCCGGAATCTTATCTTCTTGAGGAAGGATAGTGCACCTGAAATGCCATGTTCCAGGTACCTACATCACACACACACACACACGACACGAGATTAACAACAGTTAATTGAGGTTTTGTTTGGAGAAAAAAGCTTTCTCAGAGATTCATCAAACCTGTCTAAATCCAGAACCAGGGACCACTACTACTCCAGTAGCATTTAGAAGACGTTTGCAGTAGAATGTGTCCGGTGCTGTCTTTGCAGCTTCTGCAGCTGCAATCGCCTTTGGTGGAAGGTTGATGCAAGGGAACAGATACATAGCTCCCTCTGCTCTATTGCATGTTATACCCTCCAACTTGTTCAGAGCTTCTTCAAGTGTCTACACGCAGTGTACTCAAAAGCATTAACACCAGAAGAAAAATCATGATTGCTACTAAGTTCTATGTGAATGGCTAACCTTTGCACGTTTTGCCATGGACGAGAGAATTCCCTCTTTCTCTGCTTTGTATGATTCGTAGGACTCATCACCAGGCTGATCAAATTTCATAAAAGTAGTTAAAACCACTCAACTTATAGAACCCGAGCTTAAACTAAACCAGCTGATGAAGTGATATACAATGTTATATACCTTGGGTGGGCTCATGACGAGGCTGGCAAGTATCTGACCAGAGATGTTGGAGCAAAGATTCACAGAAGCCACTTTGTATATCTGTTCTCTTACATCAGAAGTGAAACCTGTAACTTCCATGTAACCTCCTCTCTTCCCACACTCTCCATAGTATCCTATTTGAAAGAATGAATCCAGTTTTAGACATGGAAGTGATCAGAAGCTTGTCAATGGACTAAGACATTAGTTTTTTTATATTTTAATCAAACCTTTTGAGATAGATTGGAACGAGACTAAGGAGAGATCCTTCTCACCGTAGCCCATAGACCGGGCTACCTTCTTGAAAGAGTGGAACTTTTTGTCAGGGACGTAAACATTTTCCTGATAAACTTCATCAGCTAAAAGAACCAAGCCCTCTTTCTTACAGAAATCAACAATGTCACGCTGGTTTTCTTCTGACAGAACCTTTTAACCAGAAAAAGATTGAAGGCCAACAAAATTCAGACAAACTGTAAAGCTCTGGATCGGAATATATTTTGTAGTTTTAATGTTGAAGATCCTCCAACTTACCTGTCCTGTTGGGTTACCAGGGTTAATGACCGCCAAGGCTCTTACAGTGATACCCTTTGACTTAGCATCGTCCAGTTGCTTCTTCAGCTCAGATATCTCAAGACCCCATCCTGATGCTTCGTCAAGGTAGTATGGAACCTACAAGAAGATGATGGCAACAATCAGAAGAAAGAAAAAAGAAACTTCTGTCGCTATAATAGGTACAACGAACATACCAGACTTCCACCGTGAAGGGCAATTGAAGCTGAGTACAATGGGTACTGAGGAATGGGGCAAAGGATTCCATCTTTCTCAGAACTTATGAGAAGTTGCATCATCATATGAACCTATAACGACAGGAACATTACTGTTCACCATTAAAACAACTTGTTCTGTAGTTTCCATGAGTTTAGAGAAAGTTTGATGATCCTTACCCCAGGGCTTGCACCATCTGTCATGAAAATGTCATTAGGATCAGCAGGGAAACCATCACGTGCTTCGATTCCAGCAGCAATTGCATCACGTAGTCCCTTGATACCCTGAGAAACAAAACAAAAGAGTAAGAGAGAGGATCATTCACAGAGAGAGAAAGATAAGTGATGTTTAAGATTGACAATGCCACAAACCTGGCTGTGACTGTAAGCACCGGTAGCTTTCCCGGGAATCTGGTCGAGAATCTTCCAAGCACGCGCAATAGAATCAGAGCTGATAAAAAAAGTTGAAACATCCATTATTAACAAAAAAATCTTATACCACCGTAAGGAAAACGACTCAGAGGGATGAATTGTAGTGAGGTTAGAACAAATAAACCGATTTTTTTGGTACCTGAACAAAGCATGTGTTTCATCCCGGTCCAACAGAGCTGTGTGGGAACACAAAGCAAGAACCTGAGAGACATGGATGTTACAAGTTAACTCCTGAGTAACATATGGTGAACAAAGCAGAACCATCAAAGCTCAAATTAGTTACCTCTCTGAAGAATGTTATAGCCTGTTGGCCAAGAGATTGCGGATTTCCGATATTACAGTAGATAATCTGCCAAAAGAGGTGAAACTTGTAAGTTAGAATCAATCTAATCACACAAAAAAAGAACACAGGGATTACAATGTACCTCATCAAAGGGATAAGCATCCTTGTTAGTCTTCAAATCATCTTGCAACTTCTGTAAAGTGGAAGAAGAAAGCAAAATGAGTAAAAAGCAGTTTCATCAATAGACGAATACAATCTAGGACAACAAGGATGGTTGATTTACCTGAGCAATGTTGACAATTTCACCACGGACAGCATACTCACATTTTAGAACCTGAGACAATCCAAGCAAAAAGAAAAAAAAAGTTAAGAAAAAAAAAACCAAATAAACCAAAAGCAAAACACATCAGTCACTAGAGATATGCAGAACTGAGAAACTATTCAGTATCATGTCAACAGATTGGAGTGAAAAAGGGAAACATAAAACAATCATATAATAATCACAAGGATCGAATCTAGCAAGATTACATGAATACAAAAAGACAGGCAGAGAGACTTTTTAATATCCAAATAAAAAAAAAAGCAGAAGAACAAAAGTAAAAAACTCATCTTTATGTGTATAAGAAGTTAAGAAACCTAAAGTATATAAAACACAACAGAAGAAACAAATCCATCAACTTGTCAACGATCAACCCCTTAAGCAGTAGATCCGAAACTATAAACGTTACTCTTCCCTTTACAACAAAAATCAAAATCAAAGAAAGACAAAGAACGAAACAGAAAACACTACATTGGGGTTGATGGAGTCAAGAGTGACTGGAAGAGAGGAGGAGGAGGAGGAGGAGGATGAATCAGAGCCAGACATGTCGGAAAAGAAACGTGGATAGAGGTTATTGTGATGATGAGGTTGAGCAACACGACGAGTCTGATCTATGAGATTTTTGGCTTGGCCAATCACGAATCTCCGCATCTGTGTGGTCGGTTTTATAATACTTGCTCCTCAATCTAAATTAGAGATTAGTGGTTTTCGTCTCAAACACGAAACTTCCCTCTTCCTGTTTCGTTTCTTTCCCTTTCACACTGATTTTGACAGATACTGTTTTTTTTAGGCGTCCACCGATTTGGAATTTATGGAATTTTTGCATTTATTTTCAATGGATATATTTTTTATTAAGAAAAAATCCCTCTCACCGAATATTCATTTTATTTTATTTTTTTCTTCCTTCTTTTTCTCTTTCTGTTTTGTTAAGGTCAAATGTATTTAATTAACAATTTAATGAGATCTAAATCGTGGATTCAGACAAAACCATGTGTTTAGTTAGTGTCCGAAATCAGCGACGGCGACGCTTGTTAATTGGATAAAAAAACTCGTTCTTTTAAATAGGTTTTGGGCCATTATAAGCCCATTTACGTCT